>PVIU01022062.1:0-30217 GCA_004026605.1 Ondatra zibethicus | reverse complement strand
AAAAAAAATTTATTTCTTTAATTATGTTCTTGAATGGAAAAAATAAAACAAAACAATGTATGGAAAAACAAACAAACAAATAAATAAATAAATAAAAAATAAAACTAATTTCACTATCAAAAAAAAGATTATATAGGCAAAATAATATTGTCGTGAAGGATATGTAGGTAATAGTTGTTTGAAAGCCACATTATAATTATATTTCATTCCACTCTGAATTTAATCCATTTATACCACTATAACTTATTCTAATTTAGGTTAATATGTCACATGAGAGAGTCTCTGAAAGAGGATATCTTGAGCAGTAAGCAGAACGATGCCCTTGCTACTTCACATTTTTAGTTTTTCCTTCACTTATTTTAGCCTGTGACATATAGCTTCTATCACAAAAGATTTATTCATGTAGGTTCTGGAAAACATTCCAATTAAATTAAGAAAACAGAAGTATCAGAGGATAAAAGGGTATCCATATAGTGCTTTGCATAGATAATAATAGTTGGAGTATTAGAAGATGTGTCCGTTACCTTCAACAATTTGTTGATAAAGGAAGATGAAAACATTACTTTGTAAATAACAGTTAATAACTCTATCTAATGTTTGTCATAGTCAATAATCAAAATGTCAGCCTTTCAATTAGAAGGGCATCTATCACTTTAAATCAACTGAGCACTATAATGAAGCTAAACTTGATCCAAAGGAGTTATGAAAATTTGCTTTTTGTGGTCTTCTTACAACTCTTGCATTTCATTCCATATGGTTGATCTTTATATTGTAGCCTGATATTTGCTATACAACCATTAGTAAACTGTTACATCCTTAGAAACAAAAGCCATCATTCGTCCATCTTTCTTTTTTCTATAAAATTCTATTGTTTGAGATCTTAGAAAGACTTCTGAAAAACATTTCTTAAAATGAGTGAATATTTAAAGCACCTGAAAATATATAGTATGGTCCATTCTGTCTTCATAGAAAGAGTTTGGGTGTGTCCCTTTCTTTCCCATTTAGTGAATTAGTTTAAGAAGAATTGCTGTTGGTTCTTGGATAGATGATACCCTTTTCTGGCCTCAGTGGGTGCCAGACATACACATGATACACAGACATATAAGCAAACATCATCCGAACACAATCAAAGTAATTTAAAAGAAGCACAAATGTCTATAACTAAAATTGGGCTCATGAGAGGGACAGGGACCAATGAAATGGGAGGAATGAGAGGCATATGAGAATATACTCAAAATATTTACATGCATGAAAGATTGAAGTCATAATATACATATATAGTAATAGTTTCTTTTGGGTTCTCTAAGTAAAATGTTTTCTTTACAATACTGATCATATGGCTAACCAATGAATTTAATAATAATAGGATGTTTAAAATATAAGGGTAATATTTTGCATTTATCCTAAAACTATCTTTAAAATGAATTTTTTGGAGAAACTTTCATACCAGCTTGTCACTTTACTTAGCAAAGACAATGACATAGAGGCACAATCAATCTTATTTAATGTTGATCTCTTTGGTCTTATTTCAGCCACATATTCCAAATGATGTTAATGCCAAACCTCTCCATAGTATTACATATTCAAGGAAGAAAATGAAGGAATGTCTTCATTTCAAAGTTTGAGTGAGCCCCCCCAAGTTTGCCCTTTCCTCTGCTGGAATCCTTGGCCCACCAGGAGTTCTGGTTCCTGTGCTTAGGACAACGATCCAGAGGGAGTCCCTGTTCCTGTGCTGAGGATAGTGATCCAGAGGGGTGAGTGTACGCGTGACCTGCGGGAAATTGAGGAGGATACCAGAAAATGGAAGGATCTCCCACGCTCCTGGATTGGTAAGATATAGTAAAAATGGCATTTCTACCAAAGGCAATCTATAGTTTCAATGCAATCCCCATCAAAATCCCAACAAATTCTTCATAGACCTTGAAAGAACAATAACCAACTTTATATGGAAAAACAAAAAGCCCGGGATAGCCAAAACAATCCTATACAATAAAGGAAATTCTGGAGGCATTACCATCCTGGACTTCAAACTCTTTTACAGTAATGAAAACAGCTTGGTATTGGCATAAAAACAGAGATGTTGACCAATGGAATCGAATAGAAGACCCGGATATTAAACTGCAAACCTATGAACACCTCATATTTGACAAAGAAGGTAAAATTATACAATGGAAGAAAGAAAGCATCTTTAACAAATGCTGCTGGCATAACTGGATGTCAACCTGTAGGAGAATGAAAATAGATCCTTATCTATCACCATGCACAAAACTCAAGTCCAAATGGATTAAAGACCTCAATATAAATCTGACCACAATGAACCTGATAGAAGAGAAAGTGGGAAGTAGCCTGCAATACATGGGCACAGGAGACAACTTCCTATATATAACTCCTGTGGCACAGACAATAAGAGCAACAATGAATAAGTAGGACCTCCTGAAACTGAGAAGCTTCTGTAAGGCAAACAATACAGTCAGTAAGACAAAAAGGCATCCTACTGAATGGGAGAAGATCTTCACCAACCCCATATCAGACAAAGGTCTGAGCTCCAAAATATATAAAGAACTCAAGAAACTAGACATTAAAATTCTAAATACACCAATTAAAAAATGGGGTAATGATCTGAACCGAGAATTCTCAACAGAAGAAGTCCAAATGACCAAAAGATATTTAAGGTCATGTTAAACTTCCTTAGCCATCAGGGAAATGCAAATCAAAACAACTTTGAAATACCATCTTACACCTATCAGAATGGCTAAAATCAAAAATACCAATGATAGCCAGTGCTGGAGAGGATGTGGAGTAAGGGGAACGCTCATCCATTGCTTGTGGGAATGCAAACTTGTGTAACTACTTTGGAAGTCAGTGTGGCTGTTTCTCAGGAAATTGGGGATCAACCTACCTCAGGATCCAGCAATACCACTCTTGGGAATATATCCAAGAGAAGTCCAATCATACTACAAAAGCATTTGTGCAACTGTGTTCATAGCAGCATTATTTGTAATAGTCAGAACCTGGAAGCAACCTAGGTGCCCCTCAATGGAAGAATGGATAAAGAAAGTATGGAATATATACACATTAGAGTACCACTCAGCCGTAAAAAACAATGACATCTTGAATTGTGCATGCAAATGGATGGAAATAGAAAACACTATCCTTAGTGAAATAACCCTGACCCAAAAAGATGAATATGGTATGTACTCACTCATTAATGGACTCTAGCCATAAACAAAGGACATTAAGCCTATAGTTCACAACCGTAGAGGAGCCAAATAACAACGTGAACCCAAAGAAAAATATGTATAGATCTTCCTCGAAATTGGAATCAAACAAGATAGCAGGGCAAAAGTTGGGAGGACGAGGGTGGATGTAGGGGTGGGGTGGGGTTGGGGGAAGGGGAGATGGGGAAGAAGAAGGGAGAAGGGAAGGACTCAGGAGAGCTTGAGGGAGTGGGAGGGTGGAGATGGAGGAAGGGCAGATATTGAAGCAGTGAAGAAGATATCTACATTAAGGGAGCCATTTTAGGGTTGTCATGAGACTGGGCTCTAGAGGGGATCCCAGGTGTTCATAGGGATGTTCGCAGCTAGGTCCTTGGGCAGAAGAGGAGAGGGTGCCTTAACTGGCCTTGTCCCATAGTCACACTGATGAATGTCTTGAATATCACCATAGAAATTTCTTTCGATCTATGGAGATAGAGACAGAGACCCACATCCACATCAGAGCAATGGACTGAGATCCCAAGGTCCAGTTGAAGAGCAGAAGGAGGGAGAAGATGAGCAAGGTAGGCAGGACCCCGAGAGGCTGGTCCACCCACTGAGACAGTGTGCCTGATCTAATGGGAGCTCACCAAATCTAGCTGGACCAGGACTGAACAAGCATGTGATCAAACTGGACTCTCTGAACGTGGCCGCTAATGGGGGCGGACTGAGAAGCCATCTATAATGGCACTGGGACCTGTCTCTTCTGCATGTATTCGCTTTTTGGGAATCTAGTTTACTTGGATTCACACCTGGCTAGGCCGGGATGGAGGGGGGAGGGCCTTGGACTTCCCACAGGGCAGGGTACCTTTCCCTCTCTTAAGGCTGGAGGAGGAGGGAAGAGGGTGAGTCGGGGAGCAGTATGGGAATGGGAGAAGGGGAGGAAGTGTAAATTTTTGAATGGTAAAATAAATAAAAATGTACAGTCCAATAAAAACAATAAAAAATCGTAAAAAAAAAAAGTTTGAGTGAAGTTGTCATCAAAGGGAATGCCACTGAGAAAATCTAAGAAAAGGAATGATGAAATTTTAATACCTTTACAATCACACATACCTCCTGTTTTACGTAATGACTGTCAAACTACATGCATACATTTAACATGCCAAGATGAATCTCACATTCTAAGAATTAAAAGCCACAGCAAAACTATTGCTTTTACCTTCTGCTTTTTGTTGAATCATGAAATGGTGAGTCAATAAACAAGCAAGACAGATAAATCCATTAAGACATGGTGTAAAACCAAACTTTGCTTTAAATTACCTATATTTTGTTAACCTACACATGAATATTCTCAAAGAAAAGATTGTAGCAAACCTCACTGCTAGGCACATATCTCTTAGAGAAGAGCATAGCCCCATGTTTGTATGAAACCATAAAATGTGAGCTAATTTGTAGTGTTTCAGGGCTGTGGGTGGTAAGCTGTATACTCTTTTTCTTCAACAGCAATTAAGAAATTGCATATTGAGATGGGATGCCATGAACTCAAAACAACTTGCTCTGATGAGTCAACACAGTAGACAGCTGCATTGCACCCATCTAGATACATATTAGACATTCATGCTTAAGAAATAAACAAAAATGATTTTGAAACAGTGCTGTATGTAATCAGCCCTACCTTGAAAGAAGAAATGTCTAATGCCCATTCTTTATATAAAAGCTCTCCTTTTTGTACATATTTCAATGTGTCTTCTATCTATATATCTTTCTATTATCCATCTATTAATATATAACTTACTTATGAACCTACCATCTATTTATAATCTATCTATTGTAATCTATTGTAACATTTTCAGTTAAATAGTTCATCTCAGAGGTTGCAGGTTCGGGATAAAGACTAGATTTCTCCAAGCTGATGATTCTAGATGAGACTTTATTTTTTTGGAGATAAAAATATCTGAGACAGGTTAGCCACTAAACTACTTTCTGCATGAGAATAAGACAATAAGTGATTTATTTGGGAACTGGAAAGTAGGTGCTTCTAAAAGCCAAAAGATTAAAAAACATAATACAACATTTTGGCCTTCAAATATCCATCTACAACCTGGGAAATCTGGAAAAAAAAAAGGACACAGTTCCTTTAGGATGAGCTGATGTTCATCCAGGAGCACTAAATAGAAACTATGGCAAGCAAAGAAAAAACCGCTTGTGGCAATGCAAGAAGAGGCTGCTATAGCTTAAAGGGTTTAATGCAGTTCTTGGTCATACACTTTCCACTAGGGCACAAGCTTTGGGTTTGGCTTTATCTACTGAAACAGAATGGATCAGGTGGGGGGAACATGAATCAAATAATCTCACATTAGCTCTGAATAGGTTATACAAAGGTGTTCTTTATTAAAAGGGAACCTCATGGATCACAACAAAGATAAAGGAGCAGGGTCCAACATCCAGGTGTGGCACATGGGAAGAAGCAGGACCTCAGGCAGGACTGTGACTTTTTGGTATACAAAGCCATGCCCCATCTGGTCCAGCCTCTCAAAGGCCATTGGCTGAAGGAGATTCCACATCATTTCCCACTTTTGTCTAAAGAAGAGTGTTCAAACCCAATACAAAACAATATACAATAAGAAAGATACTAAGTATAAAAATTAGAATTACAACCTGTACAAACAATATGAAGTAAGAAACATATGCTAAATGTTTCAATAATAATTCTATCATAAGGAATCTAAGTCACATATTAGAAATTTCATTGGCTATATCATCAGAGGAAAATAACTATGAATATCTAATCTTCAACCTCATCAAAGGTCTGAGAAGGGAGATATTACTTGTGTAGACAGGAAGTACTATCAAGCAGTTTCCAAAATGTGCAGTAGATGACAGAGTCAACTGGCTACCTGAGCAATCACCCAAAGTCTCATTTGCAATGTTGAAGCAACCAACTTTGGCTAAGGCCTAGAGTAGCTGACAGACCATTTTCAGAAGCAAGAAAATTAAACAAAACTTTCTTACCCTGTCTTGGCAAAGTTTAGCAATCTTTTTTCTTGTTTCCTGTTTTTTTTTTTTTTCAGTTCAGACACCATGAATTTTGTCAGTGGTCAAGTCATGAGCAGTTTCTTTCCCAAAAGCCAGTTTTGCCAAGAAGAAAACAAGCTTCAATTGGACTGTCTTCGGTGTTCAACATGAGTCTCCTGTAAGTTTCCCTTCAACAACAGTCAATTCTTTCTCAGCTTCAGCTGCTAATTCCATGTAACTATTAAGTTTTTATCACCATCTAAGGTTTTGTTTAAATGAATTATTAGATCAAGTGTTATCCCAACATCTTGTCATAGATTGGAAATGTATCCTAACAATCTTTGAAAGTCTTTAATAGTTTGCAATCTCATGCTAAAATATAAAATAATAGAAATGGGTTAATTTAAGGTATAACAGCTAGCTAGAAATACACTTAAACTATTGGTCAAACAGTATTGCAAATAATATAGTTTCTGAGTTATTATTTCAAGTCTGGGTGGCAGGGAATGAACTAGTGGCCTCTGTCAACAGAATGGTGCCTGCCATCTGGGGTATGGATTCACATAAGACCTCTAGACCCAAATAAATGGGAGCCAAGCACAGTTTCTTGGTAGCCACATTTTTTTTTTCAGATAGACTGTATTTGCTGTCAGCTGAGCAGGGGCACCATGGCTCCTTTAAGATAAGTGCATTAAAAACTGTGTGGCATTTTTAAAAATGGCAGCTTTCTGGTTCACCAGCATGAATGACTCTGACTCTTTTGGGAGATCTGGCTATGAAGCATTTAAATGGGTTTATGAACAGAGTGCTACAACTTATTTAATAGCAACATACACCCACTGTGTGCCTGAAAATGGGGGCAGTGAGCATGGCTCACACTGAATGGATCTCTACCATGTTGGACTGGGCTGAGCCAACAGGCAGAACCATGGAGCTGGTCCTAGCCACGCAACTTAGAATTTAAAAAAAAGTGCTCCTGGTCAGAAAATAATTACATATACACAATAAAGACAGATTCAGAAGAAAAAGAACTCTAAATGGGTCACAGTGCTGGATAAATGTGTGTAGGCTTGAGAGATAGAGAAGAAAAAGAATATAGACAGTTATAAATGAAAATGAATCATATTAAAAAATAAAACAAATGTTTTTTAAAGTCTTTAAAGTGACAGAGTAAGAGATAGATTAAAGTAGTAAAAAAATAAGCCATATAAAGATGGAATATGCACAGAGTCTGTATTATGCATATTATTGTGTTTACTTTGAATTTTTTGACTGTGAATGAGCTAAGTACAGAGAACCATTTCATTGTACAGGATGATAATCTAAAACAACATATGTACTTTAAAGGTATCTTGACTTCAAAATTTAGGTCTAAGGATATGTTGCTTTGGAAAAAGGTTCTGCTTTTGTTTCCATAGATTATGAGAAACTGTGGTTTCCTTCCAGGCTAACATGGTTTGATGGATCAGAACCACCCAAAAGGTCTCCATGATCTCCCAAAATTACTTTGCTCAACACAAAGCAGAAAGCAATTTGGAGAAAACTAGCCCAAATTCTCAAATAATATTTATAAATGTTTCTTTACATTTAAAGGGGGTATGTTATAGAGATGAACTCTTTGCATTGGTCTGGATCTTCATTTATTTATACAAATTTAAGTTCAATTTTGTTATATTTCTGCTCTTGGTTAAGGTACTGTGTTTGTGTAACTGATTTTAAAATGTAATGTATAATTAAGAAATAAAGGTTAATAGTCATATATAACAGTCAAGCTTGTAGTCGTGTTAGGTTTTCTAAAAATGAAGAGATATATTTCAGATGGATAGATATTCTTCAGTCTACATTTAAAATGTTTTAAGAACTTACATTTATCATGACAATGAGACACATCTGCTCCTGGAAACACCAATTACTTCAAGAATAAGATGGGCATTGAAAAGGCTGCTTATGGAGCTTGATGGTCATTTGGGCAAGAGAAAGATCTTGCCTGGACTGCTTGATGTTATATTATATGAACTGGACACGCAGGACTCACAGAAAAAATGACTGCTTCACTTGCCTAAGGGTGAGACCATCCTTTGGAGTTCCTGCTTCAGGAAAGAGTCTGGCAGACAATCTGCAGGACACAGAAGAAAGCAACAGATGAACTTTGCCATTACAAGGAAGAACAGATCTTTGGATTTCCTGCTTCATGGCAAAGTCTGCTGTATACTATAGGCCTGTAGTCTAAATATTTGATGCCCAGTGTTACAAAGTAACTTTGATAACTGTCCAGACAGCAAGATATCTCTGTCAGTTCTAGAGTTTTTTAAGTTGTTTACAATGCTTTTCCTGTTTACTTAGATAACATTACATCCTTCTGGAGTCTTCGATAGAGTTGAAGACAGATAGTTATAATTATAGTTTTTCTTGGTTATAATAAAAGATAAATTAGATATTAAACTTTAGACTCAGGAAAATATAATAGATGATAGAATATTTTCCTTAATTTGTCAAATGTAAATGGACTAACTATTGTAACTGTAATTCTTACTTGATACCTGTATCATTATATGTACTTTTAGTATGTTAAATTTAAAGCCTTCCTCTTCATTTAGACTGAAAAGGGGAAATGGTGTGGGAAATCCTTCTGTATATGTATTGCTTTTATTGGTTAATGAATAAATCTGTTTTGGCCAGTGGCTTAGCAGATTAGAGCAAGTCAGTAATTCCAAACAGATAGAGGAGGAAAGAAGACAGAGTCAAGGAGATGCCATGTATCCACCAGAGGAGAAAGACACAAGCTGACAGCCAGAACCTTGCCAGTAGGCCACAAGCCTCATGGTAAAATATAAAATAATGGAAATGGGTTAATTTAAGTTGTAAGAGCTAGCAATAAGAAGCTAGAGATAATAGGCCATGCAGTGATTTAATTAATACAGTTTATGTGTGGTTATTTCGAGTCTGGGTGGCCAGGGACAAACTAGAGTCTTCTGCCTACACACTACCCTGCCCGAGAGTGGGCAGAGCCAGCTGGTAGAGCACTCAGAGGACCCAGGTGTAATAAGAGTCTGAAGTTGCCCATGTAGTCAAAAAAGTCTAAAATATATGCAGTAAAAAAGGTCCAGACAAAAAAACTCTCTATGTAGGTTCCAGTGTGTTTTGCAATGTGCATAGGCTTAAGAAATAAAAATCTGGGTATAGGAGTCATAGAAAGAAAGAAATAGATTAAAATAATAAAATATTTAATGAAATAGTAAAAGTAATGCAAAAGAAAAAAGTCCATGTAAAGATGGGAAAAACACAGGGAGTCTGGATCCTGTACAGTATTGTGTTGTTTTTAAAATTTTTTATTTGCTGAAAATCAAAGGACAGCTGCTTAGAGACCTGAAGTTGAAAAAGTGATTGTTGAAAAAAAAAAAACAGACCAGCTATTTTAAAAATGCCTTAACTTTAAAAGGGTCAGAAATATATTTTACAAATGTAAATTAAAATTCCATTGGAGAAGAGATTTTGCTTTTGTTTCTACAGAAAACAAGAGGCTGTGGATTCATTCCAGGTTGATTTGGATCTGGTTTATTCATGGGAGACCTCTCAAAACTTAACAGCTGATAACAAATAAAGGTAATAATTGATCTTCACAGGACTTGAACATTATCTCAATATCCTTTCTGGGATCCTAAAAATACTTTGCCCACATTCAGCAGTAAACAGTCTAGAGAACACAATGTCCACATTCCCAAGAGAAAAGGGAGTGTGGTGGTCTTTGGGGATCATGGATATTTGTTATCTTTAGAGGAATAAGGGGATGTAAAATAAAAAGACAAGCATTAATCTCAAATATTTATATTGGTATGGATTTTGGTGTATGGGTACAAATTCAAAGTAAATTATATATATTATAATTTATAATTCAAAGTAAATGATATATATATAATATAATTTTTATACAACACACTCTACATATGTTTCTCCTCCTGTTTAAAGGATTTTATATATTGATACCAATATAAAGTTTTTTGTTTTATATATATGTGTATATATATGTATATGCTCTTGTTTAAGGTATTGTATCTAAGCAGTTCATTTAAAATGTAAGGTAAAATTCTAGTTTTTGAAAACTATTATCATGAACTATATATGATAATGAAGAAACACAGGTCAGTAGTTAGTCATCTATAACAATTAAATTTGTAGATAGGCTAGGTATGTTTTTTAGATCTACAGAAATATAGTTTAGAGAGATAAATTGTCTTCAAAGACATACATAATATGACATTTAAAATGTTTTGTTAATGTAGGGCTTTTAATAACAATGAGACAACTCTGCTCCTTGCAGCACCAATTTACTTCAGAGCTGATTCACATTGAAGAACTACTTAGGGATTTTGCTTTCATGAGGTAAGGTTAGTCACTGAGCAGAGAAATTGTTCTTGCCTTTCATTGAGAACAAAGTGCCAAACAGACTGGGTATGGAAGACACACAGGAAAAAAAAAAAAACTATTGAACTTTGCCAGAACAAGGCAGGAGAATCTTTAAGAATTCCTGTTTCACAGAAAAAGCTGCCAGACATTTTTGTAGTATGTGGAGGAAAGTTACTGAAAACTGCCAATATAGGGAGGGAAGTCTTTCCAATTCCTTCTTCATTGAATAGTCTGCCAGATTTTATGGACCTGTAGGCTGAAGATGGATGCCCCAACATTGCAAAGGAACTTTGGGTGACTTTCCGAGTAGTCAGATGTCTCTGTCATTTCTCTAGCCTTTAGAAGTCATTTGCAAAACATATTTTATTTACTCAAATAATATGAAATTCTTCCGGTGCCTTTGATGGAGTTAAATACTAGACAGTTATAGTTGCAGTTTTCCTTAGATATGATAGAAAGTAAGTTAGGTATAAAATTTTGGATTTGCTAAGATAGGATAAATTATGGAATATTTTCTTTAAATTTACAGACACAGATGAATTGAAATTTAGTATATTGTGAATGTAATCTTTACACTGATAATTCTTCTTACTGTATCCATTCTTACTATGTTAAAGTTAAAATCTTTTCATTTTTGTTTAGAAAGAAAAAAGGGAGAATGTTGTAGAATATTATTTTCAAATGTGTGAGTTTTGTTTACATTGTATTTGTTTAACTCTATGAAGCTGTGTTACTGTGCCTGTCTAAAACACATGAAGATCCTAATAAAGAGACAAATGGCCAATGGCAAGGCAGGAACAAGAATAGGTGGGGCAACAGGCAAGGAGTATAAAGAACCAAGAATGAGAAGCACAAGGATCAAAGAGAAAAGGAACAGAGGGCATCAGGGTCCAGTCACCCAGCTACACAGCAAGCCAAGAAGAAGAAAGTATAAAAAGAAAGGTGTACAGAAATAGAGAAAGGTAAAACTCCAGATGCAAAAGGCAGTTGGGATAATTTAAGAAAAGCTGGTAAGAAACAAGCAAAGCTGAGGCTGGACATTTGTAACTGAGTAAGACTCCATAAGTGATTTATTTGGGAGCTGGGTGGTAGGCAAAGGAGTAAAACATTATACAACATGCTGGGCTAGAGAGGTGACTCAAAACTTAAGAGCACTTCCTCTTTTTACAGTAAATAGAGTCACTTCCCAAAACCTGAATGGGAGACTTACAACCTGTAGCTCCAGTTCCTGGAGATCTGGTGCTTTCTTCTAGTCTTTGTGGGCACTGCATATATGTGGTATATGCAGTCACACACACACACACACACACACATGCACACCCACACCCACACACACACAGAGGGTTGGGAGGATGAGAGAAAAATGAAATGTAAAAAAAAGGTGATATTGCCTGAGAGATGGATGACTCCAGAGATTGAGGCATTCATACACATAGGTGTGCACCCATCAGCATTCAAACATACATCCTCTCACTTACACACACATAAATAAATATTTTAAATAGGTAAATGTTACTATTTTTGCTAAAGGAGGCCAATTATGTTTTTCAAAATTTAGTAATAGACAGTAGGTTTTCAGGCTCTATACAGCATAATATTTAGAAATCAGTGACTTTGAAAAAGGAATTAAATGATTTTTTCACCCAATTTTGTGAACATGGCATGAATTCATTATTTCAATATCTTATTCATTATTTGAGATTTTAAGACATTGTAATCTGGTCAGACTATCTCCCTTCTCCACCTCTTCTCAACTCCACTGCAAATCATAAGAATTCTTAACCACTGAGTCATCATTTCAGGTCCCAGATGTAGCAATTCTTCATTTATAGATAGATGAGAATACTTAGAAAATGATTCAACAAATTAAGTTAGTCTTCTGCTGGAAATTTTTTATTTGTGAGTTGGAATATAATGTTCTTTTTATTAATAAGATCAATTATTACACTATCACTTTTCTCTCAATTACATTCTATTGGAAATTTCATCCCTTACAGGATAAACTTCATGCAGTTTTATAATAATAGCCATCTCACATAATATGTTGTGAGTTTTAAAATTCTGTTGTCAATTTTTAATTTCCAGATTAGAGTCCTAGGGACACAAACTAACTAGATTAAATGCAAGATTGTTTTGTTCCTTAGATAAATTGCTAGAACATAAAGTGGTGGAAAGCGGCAAGCTTTTGTAATAAGCCCCATCAGGATTCCAATACTGGCTCTGACACTGTAATTGTGTCCATAGGCACATTTCTTCATTTGATTCAATAAAAAGTGATTGATTGTGTGCTCCAATTAATCATGTGGTACAACATAACCCAGGGTTATGAAGATGCTCTCTTTGAGTTCAGAGTGTTCAAAATGGAGTAGCAGAAAAAGCTTATGAGACATGTAATGGTGGCTTAAATATACAGAGTTTTCATTGCAATAATAGTAGTTTGACAGAAGATAATTAAAATCAGAAAAGAATATAACCCATCGTTAGAAGGCATTACATTATATTTGATGTCATCTACAAAACATAGTCAAATATAACATGCTCTGTCACCTTCTTAGCTGGTTCTCTGAAGAAATGTATCCTTGATGACATTTCCTTAAATAAAATTAGAAAACAAACATTCCACCTGGTTTTAATTAATGAATCTGTATTGTCACAATGATTGGCACAGTAATTTTAAAATGCATAAATCACAAAATTTTCCTACTCTATGCTTTCCAGTAAATTTCTTCTGCATCCAAAATGTCCCATGTGATTTTGGCAGGAAGTACCTAGTTGCTCCATAAATCTACATTTTGTCTTGGGCATACAACTAGATTTAATAGCCAAGATATCATCTCTATTACTTGTAGAGTTACAACTAAATTCTGGGTGGTGAAACTTGGAGATTTTGCACCAAAAGGTGTGTCTGATGCACCTCTTTTCCTCATTGACAGAAGACAAACTGCTGTTTAATTTTAACACTTTAGTTTTGCCTGTGTGCTGTGATGTAATCGTGAAATGTCTCTGACACTTGGCTGGTCTGTGCTTGGCACTGCTACTTTGGAACATGATAGAACCTGGAGGAGGGGAAGCTATGCTTGAGGAAATGAGTCACTAAGGGAAGGCCTAAAGGTTTTGAAGTTCAGACTCATCTACTCTTTGCTCTCTGCTTCATGATTGCCAGGACCATGTGACCAGCCATTTCACAATCCTACTTCTAGTCTTTCCAACTATAATGCAGTGCATCCCTTGTCAAACTGAGACTCAAAATCACTGTTGATCCCCGAAGATATTTTGTTGCCTTTTTTTTGAAATAATGTGAAAAACAAATAATAGAACATAATTAATAATCAACCTTAACACTCAGAGAACGGTATTTCTTGGAGGCTGATCTCGGCCACATTTCCTACATTGATAATATCTGTTCATTCCACTCCAGTTGCATTGCTCTTCTTCTGGACCCTAAGTGTCTTAAATCTGTTTTTAAATCAGACATTAGTTCTCTCTTTTTCACCTTGAAATTATTTTGTCAAAATGTCTGAATGATGTAATACTCATTTATTTTTTCTAACCTAAAACAGTTGTTGGCCAGAGGTCACCTGACATACCTCTCAATTTAAAATTACCTTTATTTCTTCCCAATTATCTGTCTTCCCTTTCTCCTTTATTATTCAAAGTAGTACTATAATATAATTTACCTCATTTCATGCATATATTTTTTCATAGTGTATTTTTAGTTAAAATATGTATACTACATATTTGTTTCTACTTTGTCTACCAAATAAAACTATATAATGAAAGATATGAGAAACAACTTCAAAATATGATGGGATGATTTTTCTATATTAGTAATAAAACTTCCAGTAGGAATGAATATTTTATATTGCCTGTTGATTTCGTTTTATGTAAGTATAAGAACCTGTGATAAGGTATGACTCTGAGGGTAGGTAATGAGTTTAGAATTTATGCATTCTAAGGATGAAGCCTATCAACTCACCAGTTATAGGTCTGGGTTTTTTCCAAACAAACTTCCTGCTGCCTCTCTGGCTTTCTGTTAGCAGGGGAGTTCATAACAAGAGCATCCCTTACATGGTCCCTCCATGCTTCTCTAAGGAAGACCTGTAATGCATATTTATTGGCTGTTCTACAAATTAAAGACCTAAGATGTCAACCTTACCTAAGGTGAAAATTTATATTTAGGACATCAACTTTACACAGTACAGAAACCTGCTGCTTGTGGAAAATAAAAAAGGTAGAATAAAAAAATGGAAAAAATAGCATGACTATGGATTTATATTTTCTATATTGCATGTGCCTCCAACCATGGCTGTATGTCACAATTTCATACCCTGACTCTTTTTCCCATAATATGTAGAATTTACTATGAAACACAAATTACAGAATATCTGATGCTTCAGATCCTGGGCTAACATATAAATATTCTTTAATATGCATTTTAAGCAAAAGACAATTAAGTTAACATAAAATTATTTACTAAAAATGAATTATATTTATTAGAGAACATTTGCTAATATTTCTCAAAACGTCTCAACTGAGATATTTCTAACCACTGGTCCCATTTAATTAAAATTGAAAAAAATAAGCAAAATGAAACTTTTCCTCAGCCACTAGTCTACTATTTTCCTCATGGATAATTCATGTATATGGTCGTATAAAATCCAGTTTTTGAGTGTAATTCTGGCAGCCACTTTCTTCGCTAAATTAAGCAGAAAGCTTTCCTGCTGTGCATATCTGAATTGCAGGTGCAGACATTCAGTGCATAAGAAAATATAAGGGATTTGGTGATGCCTGTGGGTGATTTGAAGCTTATGCACTTTCCTATATCGGTTTGAAAAATGATGTAATAACACTCAATTAAGAATGTAGATTATTGAGAAGACAAGTGCAGAAAGAATTTTGGTAATCTTTCATAAATCAATTCATAAGAGTCCAGTTCCACAGGGACAAACAGTCATTTTTACCTGTCCTTGGAAACTGCTTCCTATGACCAGTATTCATCTCTAGAATTTTAGATATCAATCTCGGGCTTTATTTTAGCTCTCCTTATTCCATGCATGTAAGAGAGCAGTAGGAATTCTTGGATTCGTATAAAGTATCCTAGATTAAAAGATAATCTTGAAGTAGAACAGAAATAGTATTGAAACTACTATACCTTGACTGAGTCTGTTTAGATGTGTAAATACTGCCCCTTTCAAACTCTCAATACAGGACCCCAAAGATGTTCTTAGGGACATTGCTTAATCTTTTTTCCTCTTCTCAATGTGACCACATTGAATAAACTTCCCTTTTCAATTTCCTACTTAAAACACACATACAAAAAGCAAGCAAACTTGTCAACTATATTAGTATATATAATGTTGATGACAATGATTTGCTAATAACAAGCAGAGGTCCCTTTTTTGTGGCTTATAATAGTTTCCTTCTGTCTTCTGGGGATACAATCTAAGACCCTGACAGATGCCCAAAGCTTCAAGTGTATGTAATTTTGTTGTCTTCCTATACATATAGATAGAATAAAGTTGATTTTTAAATGACAGATGCCCAAAACTTCAAGTAATTTGTAATTTTGCCTTCTTCCTATACATATTGATGTAATAAAGTTGATTTTTAAGTTAGTTGTGAGGAGAGTTCAATTCCTAAGAAACAAGTGGGATGATTAGAACAATGCACTGTAACAAAAAGCTAAGAGGCTGCCTCTTTTTCTCTGTGAGAATAACTTATTGTGCTGTACTCAGCTCTTTTGATTGGCTTTTCAGCTAATGAAACTGAAACAATAACAAACACTCTATGCTGATAGCCATATTGACATTGCACATATTAAATTCTTTATAATTATATGATTAAATTAGGACTGTGGTGGCAACTGCCTTTAATCCCATCAGACAGGAGTCAGAGGCAGGAGGATCTCTGTGAGTTTGAAGCGAGCCTCTTGCAGATCTAGTCCTAGGATATCCAGGAATACACATGAAGTCCTGTCTCGAAAAACAAAACAAAAAAAAGGCAGTGTATGTGCTACAGACTGGCTCAGTGAAGCCACTCAGACCATGGGAGAAGCAGGGTCTTGGTACTCAGGAAGGTATGAGGTCGGTGATGACAGAAAGACACAACACACAAGAGAGTGGTTTGAATCTGCTGCGATTTTACTGAATTTATGTTTTCATTATATAGTATTCAAACAAAGAATAAATCAGAAGGTCATGTATCATACGTTGGCACAGTATGAAAGTTTCTTTTGGTTGCATCAGCGATTTCTAAGAATAGCATATTATCAGGAAGAGGTGTTAGACATAAGACATCCTTTGAGGAGGAACTCTTGTCCTTGGGAATGTAAACGTCAGACAAGTGGTTTCATCTTATCTAGGAAGAGAAAGTTTTGGTTTCATTAGCTGTTATGGCCCTCCCCAAGCTCCTCTTTCTAACCCTTTCTTTATCTCATCTAGTGACTCTCTGCACCTGCCGAAATGTACTTTTTTGTACCTTCTTATGCAGCAGACACCATGGGGGTTGGGATCTAGCAAGCCTATCCAGAAAGTTCAAAGTATAATATAACGCTCTTTGTCCATCAGCATTAACCCATCTATTCCCTTGCTCATCATACACCCCGTGTATGACAAGGGTTCTGCTGTAGTCTTATACATTCCCATACTGTGCTTCCCTATCCCAGAGCTGTTCCTGAAGAGATAATCCTTGTCTTGTAGATGTAGAGAATATCATTATTATATAAGAGAGATTGTGCAAAGCCCATATCCTGCATAGCCAGCTAATCAAGAAATCCATCTATGCCTCAATGGTGGCCAACACTGGGCCATCTGCCATTGACCTCCAGGAAACCTAGTCCCACAGGACATGTAGCTCCCATCTGGTATAATGACGTATGTCATGTCACACAGACGACACTGGAGTTGGTGTGGCATGTATGGGAGAATTTTTATTTATTTTTTATGGGAGAATTTTTAAAAGGTCATTTAAAAATGGGCGCAGATTTAAGTAGGAACATACATTGAAAATTACCCATTGCTCTTATGAACAGAAAGATTATTAGTGACTATTAGAAAGAGTTAGGATAGAAGAGAATGAGGAGGTGTTTGATGTTATCGTTAAGGATTTGTTGAAGTCTACTGTAGGGTCTTCTTCCACTGCTTCTGTGGTTGCTGAGAACAGGTCTCATTTCTGTCTATGTGTGAGCTTAGCCATTCTAACAGGTGTCAGAGTAGTTTAGTAATTTGAATTAATAGCTCACTTTCTTGATTCTGCCATTCCTTGTTGTGATGGAGACATAAGACCAGAATCTTTCAAAAAAAAAAAAAAAAACCCTTATTGCTGGGCGGTGGTGGCAGACGCCTTTAATCCCAGCACTTGGGAAGCAGAGGCAGGTGGATCTCTTTGAGTTCGAGACCAGCCTGGTCTACAAGAGCTATTTCCAGGACAGGCTCCAAAGCCACAGAGAAACCCTGTCTCGAAAAACGAAAAACAAAAACAAACAAACAAACAAAAACCCCACAAAAATCCTTATCATTTATGTACTTTGAAGATCTTCTGAAGTTTGCGACTAATTACATTTCCGTACATCAATGCATAGGAAAGAGCCAGCAGGGACTCTTTTCATATCTTTTAGCACAAACAGATATCTTTTGCATTTACATAAGAAAATTCAAAAGCTCCCGAGCTTTTGACACCTCAATTTACAGTTAAGATCTTCCCCCTGTGACAATTATAATGGTGGCAAGAAAGTTGAAAAGCTAGAGTTAGCAGCAGAATGTAGGAAATAAGTAATTAGAAGACTAGAAATGAATAAGAAAGGTCTCTTTGTAATAGAATAAGACCTGAAAAGAATACTAATGCTTTTGACACATTAATTGTTTGCATTTATTTTAATATAAAAATTCTGTCATACATTACATTTAAAAACCTCATTACTTAGATTTTTCTTCAGCAAATATGTACGCAAAATACATGTATATGTGTGTGTGTGTTAGGTGTTTTAATAAAATACTTTTGTGCTTCTTATTTTTATTTTTGAAATTCTGATTCCATAAACCAAGCTTTGTAGAAGAGAGTATCCACACAATGGTGACAATTTAAGAGATTAATGTTGGTAACATTTATACTTTGAAAATACAAATAAGATGTGATTGTTGTCATAAAATGTATAGATAATACAAAACCCGGAACTTACTGTTTTCCCATGATTTCTGTTCAAATAAAAATGAGCCAAAGAGCTAAAAATCATTCTTTTAATATTTCATGAGATTGCTGTTGACTCTTTAAACAAACACTGCACCTTGGGTGATGCAGTTGCAGTGGTTAGAGGTCTTTAGATGCAATTTTGGAACACATTATTTTGGGCTTTGAGTTGTTTCAGCCTTCACCTAGACACATTTTGGTAATAGTCTGTAAGTACCTAGTACAGAAATGTCAAAGTTAATAACCTACAAGTCTTTAGAAGCCCTCACCATGATAGAATAGCTGTGAAAAGGCAGCTCAGTTTTTGTACTTTTCTTCTGGGAATTAATTTAACTGAGTTAGAGCAAATAAGAAAATTTAAAGGCAGCTTTTGGTTATAGGCTTCCAAGATGAGCACTGAGAATTTGTTCTGTGTTTATCTTTAAACCCCTATGCTAAGGCTCATATTCATATTTGTAGCATTAGTCTGATGAATACCTATTGTGTATTTAAACCCATGTCTATCATGCATTTCTGATGTGTTAAGTTAGACTATGGAGTTTAGGATGGCAAATTGTCTATCTCACTTTACTGGCTACTTATTCCATAAAGAAATTAATATCTGTGATTTTTAATCATACACACTCTAAGTTGCTCATATGGCTCCAAGTAACCATTTTTATTTATATCTTTTCACTTGACTTTTTTGAAAAAAAAGTCTTTGTTTTGTATTTCCCCCCCAACACTTATATATGTCCATATATTGAAATACTCTTCTCCCTATTTAGTGAAATTTAGGTAATGAAGAATCCAAACAACCTTAAATAGTATTTCTAAGATCTTATGTTATGTTGCAAAAGTCCAAGATATATCATGAAGAATTAGTATGATTCCCTACAATAAGGTCAAACATGCCTAATTTTTAAAACACAAGCAAGATCTATAGGTCTAAAGTTTATTAGTGAAAAATCCAAAGAAAATAGGAGTCAATTGGCTGTAACTTAGGTACAATGCCTCAAAAGTTTTCATGGTTTTCTGTGTAGCTTCACCCAGCTTGGGTTACCAGCTCCGCTTCTTATGTTAGACATGATCATAACAGCTCTGAAATGTACTTTCTAAAGTGACTCAGGGGAAGCCACCTATACAGAAGGCATAAAACAAATACCATAAAGGAGCATAATTTAAAATGTCCAAGGCTTCAAAGACACAGAAGTGTGAAAGGTACTCCACGCTCTTTATTTATATGAATGATGACATAAAATATATTAATGTTCTCAAATGTGGTTCTATATTTTAACAGTCTTTCTTTAGATGCCTCTACGTCAAATGTTAAACCATTCAAATTAAAGTCAACTTTACCCACACTCCCTACTTCAAAGACTGATAGAGATGAATGATACTAGTTTACAGTATGTTATAAATTATGTTGACACGATAAATATTATTACATAAAAATATAATAAATGTGCATATTTAGAAATAAAATATTCTTTTAAAGTTACAATGAAATTTGACATTGCACTTAGGTTTACAGATGATAAGTAATGAAATATTAGGTGACAATTTGACTCATAGTTTGTAAAGTAGAACAAAATTTTCAGGCTGACAGAATAGTCAAAAGAAAGGAAGAGTTGTAAATCAGTACAGATGCTGGGTCTAATAGCATTTAGGCAAGCATAGGCCACTAGAAGTGAAGAAAAAAGTCAGTCAACTCATTGCTCATTATTGGTATATGGTCAGTCTGTGGAGTTCAGGGAAGATTATAAAAGATGAAATGCATTATACTCTGTGTCATGCATTTTATGCTCTCAGATTCTCTGAAACAAGATCATTATCATCAAAGGAATTGGAGTCTAGAGTTTGAAACAATTTTGAGTCAGCCTATTCCCTTTCTGTCCATGTGAATGAAGCTCTGAGCCTGGGTTATTCCATTCATGTGATTTCTTAATCTCTCTACTACTTTATATATATATCTGAGATTCATATTCTCTTAAGTGATTATTCACATAGTAGGTATGTCCTCAATTTACTCATGAACCTTACTGCATCCTTGTCATTGGTGATCTCCCTCCAGTCTCCAAGGACTCACATCCCCAAAGAACTCAAAATAACACTACTTCTTTCTTCCTTTAGTGTTATGTATATGCCAATACTCACAAGTTTCCTTTATTGTATTTTCAATATTTATTCATTTATATTTATTTATGTGCATGCATGTCCCAACATGAGTCGATGTGCACTATTTACATAGTTGGTGCCACTAGAACTAAGGTGGTGTTAGATCCTCTGGAACTAGAGTGACAGGCAATTGTGAGCCATGTGAGGTTTTTGCTGGGAATAAAACTCAGGTCATCTGGAAGAGCAGCAAAAACACTTAACCACTGGGCCACCTCTCCAGTCCCAGCACACCTTACTGTGTTTTTAACAGTTGCATAATAAAGCAATGTGTAAATGTAATAGTTTATGTACCAATTAAGTTACCGGAAGTTAATTTGTTTTGACCCTTTTCATAAGACAATAAGATTTTTAACATATCTGAAATACTCCCTTCAATGAATTACCACATTTTTCTAAAGTACGAATTGATGCCTGGTATTGGTTTAAAACAGAAAAGCGTGGTTAAACTTTGTTTCAAAGTAATTGTCTTAACTGAATACTCATCACCACGTAATGAAGTGAAAATTTTTATTTTACAAGTACCAAATATAAATATTAGTCTAAACAAAATGAATAAGTGTATAATTATATCAATTGGCATATTTTAAAGAAAAAGGAAATCCTGTGACCTTTGTTTTGTTATAACAGATATAAACAAGGGTTTCAAGCTGTACTCACAAGATATTGAACTAAAATTCTAAACTCCAAATCCTATGATGTTATTACATGCTGCGGGGAGGTTATAGCTAATACCTACCCGCCTACTGGGGCATGGCCTCATAGACTATTTACTCAGATGCAAAAATGCATCCAGCCCCCTTCTTTCCTCTCTCTGCTTGCCCCTGGGCCCCGTTTTGGATCTGATTTTCGTCCATTGTTCAAGCAGAACATCCTGACTTTCTAAGTCTACCCCTTAATAAACACTGATCTGTTTTCTTAGTTCTGAGCTAGTGTGTGGGATTCCTTTGATTAAGGGCCCATGCTACATGTAACAATTGGCAGCCCAACGTGGCCAACTAACTCCACATAAAACTTGAAAGGGCTTGAAAAGAAATTCTACAAAAGAAAAAAAAATACAGAGTTTAACACAACATCTTGCTGTTTGCTGGCTGCTTGCTGCAGCTCCTAGAGAGATTTTCCTAATTCAGCTGTAACAGTAAAAAAAGCAGCGGTAGTTTTAAAGTACTGGCTTTCTGGGCTGTGCCGCCAGTGTGACCTCTAACTCTTTGGGGAGATGGAGCATTTGGACGGGGTCTGTGAGTAAAGTGCTACGGATGGCAACTGGACTTGCTGTGTGCCTGGAAGGGGGGCACAAGTGACTAAGAGGCACG
Source organism: Ondatra zibethicus (assembly GCA_004026605.1). Taxonomy (NCBI): domain Eukaryota; kingdom Metazoa; phylum Chordata; class Mammalia; order Rodentia; family Cricetidae; genus Ondatra; species Ondatra zibethicus. The sequence continues at coordinate 7,953 of PVIU01022062.1, read as the reverse complement.
AGCAGCTCTGCCATAGTGAACTGCGCTTATCTCAGGCAGGAACTATCATATTTATGATAATGACAGCGCAGTTAAGGTTTAGACTGGGCAAAAACAGGCAGTACTGTATTATCCCTACATGGCGCAACTTAAGAACTGCTGGACAATAAAGAATTACAGATTCACAATAGGACAAATTCAGACATAAAAGACCTCTAAATGAGTCACACTGTTAAATAAATGTATGTAGGCTTGGGAGAGAAAAGATAAAGAGTATACAGAGTCATAAAATAAAGTTAATGCTTAAAAAAAGGGTAATGTCTTTAAAGAGACAGAGTACAGATAATCATAGATTAAAGTTAAAAAAAAAGCCACGTAAAAATGGAAAATTCACAGAGAGTCTGGATTCTGTACATTATTGTGTTTTCTTTAAATTTTTTGACTGTGAAGGAGCTAAATACAGAGAGACTTTTCATTGTATATGCTGATAAGCTAATCCAGCATGTATATTATAAAAGTATTATGACTTCAGAATTTGGGTCTAAGGATATGATGCTTTGGCAGAGGTTCTTCTTTTGTTTTCACAGAGGATGAGAACCTGTGGATTGCTTCTAGATGAATATGGTATGATAGACCATGCCCCCCTGAAAGGCTGCTGTGCGCACCCTCAAAAATACTTCACTCAACTGCTGACTGAGATGAACCTAGCACACAGGATATACTATGCAGAACATGATTAACAGTGCCCCCGTACAGCAGGAAGAAGTTTGGAGAGAAATAACTATGTCCATATTCCCAAATATTGTTTATAACTGTTTATTTACATTTAAAGGGGGATATGATATAGATATGAATAATTTACTTTGGTATAAATCTTGATTTATGAATACAAATTTAAGGTCAATTTTGTTATATGTATATGTATTTCTGATCTTGATTAAAGTATTGTGATTTTGTAGCTCATTTAAAAATGTAATATATAATTAAGAAATATAGGTTAATAGATAATCATCTATAATAGTCAAGTTTGTAGTCATGTTAGTTAGATTTTCTAGATGTGCACACATATATTTCCAATAGGCATTCTTCATATCTTTCAAAGACTACAGAATATGACATTTAAAATGTTTTAATAATTTAGGACTTTTCATGACAATGAGAAACATCTGCTCCTGGCAGCAAGAGCTACTTTAAGAGGAAGATGGGCATTGAAGAGGTTCCTTATGGATTTGGTTAGCCATTTGGGCACAAACATGCTCTTGCCTGGACTGTTTCATAAACTGACATGAAGAACCCATAGAAAGAGGACTACTGATCTTGCCTAAAGGTGAGATGGTTCTTTCGGGTTCCTACTTCATGAAGGAGTCTGCAAGACATTCTGCAGGATACATAAGAATGTGACTGAACTGTCCTTGAATTTTCCTGCTTCATGGAAAAGTCTGCTGGATATTATGGGCCTGTAGGTTGAAGATGGATCCCCCAACGGTACAGAAGAACTTTGGGTAATTGTCCAGGCAGCAAGATGTCTCTGTCAATTCTAGAGATTTGGAACTTGTTTATAATGCATTTCCTGTTTACTTACATAATATTATATCATTCTGAAGTCTTTGATGGAGTTGAAGAATAGATATATATAGTTATAGTTTTCCTTAGTTATGATAAAAGATAAAGTAGATATAAATATTGTAACGGTAATTCTTGCTTGATAACTGTTTTATTATATGTAATTTTACTATGTTAAAGTTAAAGCCTTCCTTTCCTTTTTAAACAGAAAAGAGGAAATGATGTAGGAAGTCCTTCTGTTTCTGTGTTGCTTTCATTGTTTAATTAATAAAGAAACTGCTTGGCCTCATAGGGCAGAACTTAGGTAGGCAGAGAAGACAGAACTGAATTCTGGGAAGAAGAAAGCAGAGTCAGAGAGATAGCTCTCATGGATCTCCTGCCTGAGACGGATACTGGTTAGAATCTTGCTGGTAAGCCACAGTCACACGGCAATACACAGATTAATAGAAATGGGTTAAATTAAGATGTAAGAATTAGCCAATAAGAAGTTAGAGCTAATGGGCCAGGTAGTGTTTAAATGAATACAGTTTCTGTGTGATTATTTTGGTTGTAAGCTATCCAGGCAGTCGGGATGAAAAGAAGCCCACTCATCCTGTTACAATTACAAAGAAAAACAGCTGTGTTTGATTCTAGTGTATAAATTATATAGCTTCTGTTTGTGCGTATGTTTGTTTCATGCAGCTCAGGCTGTCCTTGGACTTTCTGTATAGCTAAGAATTATCCTTTTATTTTGGCATCATGGTGTGTTCCACCAAGTCCTGCTCAGCTATATAACTTTTGTGATTTGAAGCTACTCACCTTTAAATTAAATCTCCACTCCCTCATACCACCAACTCAGATCTTTCCAGGTATGGCTTACTTGCTTAAGTTCATAACTCCATAACGGTGGAATTCCAGCCTAATCCTGTTTCCTTTGCATCTTATATAACTTTCTATTAAAGTTTTAGTTCTTCTGTTGCTGTATTCTATTTTATGCTATTCTTCCTTTTTTATATCATATTTCATTTTTATGTCTAGTAATGGGCTATAAGACCATGAACTCAACATGAAATCTAGCTCTTCAATCTGAATCTGAAATAAGTTACTTAAAGATGCTGCCACTTAGATTCTTTCTTTGTGTAACAGGGCTAGATTGGCAGGCCATGGAGCTCTGGTGATGCTTCCATCTCACCAAACTGCTTATTTTCATGCAGCCTTTGCAAAAATCAAAGGCTAATATTGCTTCCATTGAATGGCCAGAGTAAAGATGAAAGTGGGATATTTAAGTGTCCAGTGTAGTTTCTGTAAGGATTAGTTTAAGAAATGTTATCTGCTGACGTATTGCAAAACTCTTGGTTTCACTGTGGAAAATGTATTCTCTGGTCAGCCAAACGACAGAGTTGGAACATTTTCCTTCTAAAACCAGTGAGAATATAGGTTTATTTCAAGGAGTTATTGAAGTTTTTGCAATATAATGTAGAACATGCAGTGTTTAATGGAAAAATTTCACAAATGCTTTGCAAGCTAATGTCAGTAGGATATGATGACTTCCTGCTAATGAATTGAATGTTCACAAAAAAAGATTTAAAAGAATTGTTGAATGATATTTCACAAAATATTACAAAATAAATTTCCAATTTTATATCATAAGACTCAAATAAATAATGGCTCTTTCTATATTTTATGTTGTGTGTTTCTTTACTTGGTGCCTACTGTATTACTTTACTTTTAATCTTAAATTTTAATCTTAAAATGTTTCTTCACATTAGTGAATTAATTTTACTAGTGGGTTTTCAAAAACTTTATTATTTCAATATCATTATTGGAACCTGGTATTTGTTTTTACATGTAAAAATACAATGGCCTCTCAGTTATATCCTACTATTGAGTTTAAAAGTAAAAAAGTTAGTTTTGGGATGAATAGCAATGTTGCTATAATAAATTTTCAAATTTTAACAAAAATTTTTAAATGTTATGAAATGTTTAAATATAGAAAAGAATAAAAATCACTGAATTTAGCAACATATGAAACCATAGAAATTATAATATATTTAGAACTTATTTGAATATATATAAAATACAAGTAAGTGTAGGTTCATGTATATGTATATATTCTGCTTAATGATTTATTGCAACATTAAGATCAAGTGATTCATTCATGCGACTGAAATAGCTGAGTGATATTCATCACTGCAATACTGCTATAACTTGCATTGTTTCTAATTTGGAACAGTGAGCATATGGCTCCTGTAAAGGTTCCTTTGCGTATTTAATGCATGTGTGTGTTCATTCTCTGGTGACAATTCCATGCTCATAGAATATGGATGTGGTAACTATAAGCAGATTGTGCCACATCATTTTTCAAAGTGATTGCAGTTACTTAGCCATATGTGTGAAGTTTGTATGGGTTCAAGGGTTGCTATTAACAGAACCTTGGCTTTCACCATTTTGGCAAAATGTAGTAGCATGACATTGAAGTTGTAATTAACTTTCCCTTACTGGCCCTGGATCTGTCTTCATAATTTTTTTCTTTCTCTTTCTTTTGTTTCTTTTTGACATTTAAATACCTTCTGGAGCACTGCAGATTAATGTTTTCTTGTTCTTTAAACACAGTCAATCCTTCAGCTTACACACTTCTTGCTTGTATAATTTCAAATAAAATATCACATTGTTTATCCTATTTCCTATTTCACTCTTTGGAAAGCTCCTCTATTTTCTTCAGTGCCTCAGAAACTTTCAACATTTTTTTTTGTCTGTGTGTATGTGTGTGTGTGTGTGTGTGTGTGTGTCTGTGTGTGAGTGTGTGTGTGTGTGTTTTCAGTAGAAAAGCAATGTGTTTTGTTTAGAATTTCTTTATTTTATTTATACATTCTGATGATCTCTGGAACTTTTATATCCTCCCTGTGGTAATAACTTAAAAGAAATATTTAGTTATTATTACTCAAAGGGAAATGTACAAACTCACCATTGTAGTTGGATACACAAATAAATTTTTGCTCTATCTTTGGGATATGTATTTCAGTTATATGTATAATGCATCTTTTAAGTCTTAAAATTTATATATATATATATATGTGTGTGTGTGTGTGAGAGAGAGAGAGAGTGTGTGTGTGTGTGTGTGTGTGTGTCTTAGCCCTATTCCATCCCCCACTCTATCCATCCAGCTCCTGTATCTCCCTATCAAATTTATAACTCATTAAGAACAATTAGTGACATACATGTGTGTATAGTATAGCCAGCCACTGAGGTATGGGCATCCTGTTAGTGGTCATCCATGCCACCACAGAAAATTGACTCTTCCTTCCTCAGTGGCCACCAACTGCCATTAGTTCCTTATATATGTGATGTATTAGGAGTCCATACTCCTTCCATGTTGGAATTATTAACTTTTTGTGTCTAATACATCATATGCAGGTAACGATGGCTGATGTAAGCTCACTTCTGTAACAGGTATGTCATATCCACAGGCCAGCAGTTTTCAAAACTCCTCCTTATTTTCTTTGCATCCTCTCTTCAGGTATGTATTCTAAGTCTCATCAGGAGGTAATAAAGATGTTCTATCTATGGATTAGCATTCAGAATCATTTATTTTCCCAATTTTGAACAGTTATGAGTCTCTGAATTAACTACTACTAAAAGAAAATACTTTGACAAAAGTTGAGAGTGCCACATATCTATAGATATTAACATACATAAGAATAAAATTTGAAAACATTTTCAATTCTCTTGTATTATACGGATGTGTTCTGGGTTTCCTGAATTTTTTTTTACTCTTTTTTCCTCTGTTTTTCATTTCATTTTTTCTATAAATAAACTATGGCATATCTCCAACCATAATGATCCTATTATGATCTGTATCTGATTTAATTGTGTATCAATAAATAATATCCTTTAATTGTATTGAAATATAATATAAAACAGAAAAGGACCTTTGGCATATGGTTTAAGATCAAGTTAATAATTGGTAGGCTCTGTCATTTTTTTTTCAAAGGGGGCTATGACAAGACAGTGCTTAATGGCAGGAATATAAGATAAAAGTAATTGCTTACCTAATTAAATTTAGTAAGCAATTAAAGTCAGAAAAAGACCCAGGTTTCAACAAACTCTTCAGGGATGAGCCACTGATGTCTGTTTTTCTTCTGAAGTAGTCCCACTTCTTAAAAGCCCCATCACCTCCCAGTGCTGCCACAACTGAGGCCCAGTCCTTCAACATATGGGACTTTGAGGCATTCATGAGCCAAACAATAGTCTTGCATCTGTTTTTCAAATGATTTATTAAACATTTCTCCTATCTAATATTAGCTATGTATTACTCTATTATTTTGACTTTCCCTGTGAAATCTTTAGTATATTTTTCATAGCCTTCATTATGCTCTAGAATACAAAAACTTACTTTGATTCAAAAGTTGATAATGTAATCACATCTGAGTCTTCTTTTCATTGCACTGCGTGGGTCTTCACACTATGTTTTCCTTGTCTTTGAGAATATCACATACTATTTGCTTAGGAATGGACTTTCTTCACTGGGTCATTGGGAATGAGTTAACTGTCTTCAGTCTGTGACCGTATATTGCCCTAAGAGTTGGGATTACTCTTTTGTTTTGCTACTTAATGTTCTAAATGCTTTAATTAATAGAAGATTCCTGATTTGGTTTCTATTATTTTCTTTGGGCTTCTTATAGAAAATTCAGGCCTATGGATATTTCATTTTCAATCCTTTGGCTTTACTCTAGAATATTGTTTGTATATTGGGAAGATCGAGAACAGGTTAAATGTTGTGTTGTGTCAATAACTCATTAAAGAGAACCTTATTGACACCAGAGTATGTCAGCATTTTATCAAGTAAAGAAAATTTAGTAATCTACTTAGATTAATTTGACCAAGATGAAACCAAGGTTGAGGATTCTACCTCTCTCCCCTATGTCTTCTGTCTGTCCCTACCCAAGGACTCTATTGTTTTTACTTCTCTCCCTATGTCTTCTGTCTGTCCCTATCCAAGGACTCTGTTGTTTCTACTTCTCTCCCTATGTCTTCTGTCTGTCCCTACCCAAGGACTCTATTGTTTCTGAACTGTACAGGAAGCCTTGCCTGGGAAATGGATGAGATACCTTACAGAAACCTTGAAGAGAGTTTTTTAAGAGATTTAGTTACTGACCACAAATTATCCCAAAGCATTCAGACAAGCAAACAGTATTGCAGATATATGCTATTACATTATATCAATTCTGTTTTCAACTCTCATGGTGTGTATCTGTTGTATAAGATTGCTTCCTGTTGGCAGTTTTCATTAAATGATAAACATAACACACACACACACACACACATGCACATGCACGCATACACACAGATACACATATACATGTCTGTCTCAGGAGTATAGAAAAAATCTTATGATAGAGACATACATTAACTTAGTTTGTAAAAGGGAAATTGTAAAATTATAAAAAATAAATAAAATAAATAAAAAAGGAAAACCAGTTACATAGGAAATCTATGGCAAGTAAAGTTGCTTATTATATCGTTTTCTTATAGATGGGTTAAACAAAGAGATAACTACACAGCCAAACATCAGCCTAAGTCTTTAGTGACCTCAAGGTTGTGAGGACTAGCAAAAATGCTAGTCTTCTAGAATGTAGGAGATATTTCCTTAAAACTATATCACTAAATTCTGTGACTAAATATCTGTTATCTAACGGGACTATGCTCCTGGGTTGGGAATTGTACTTAACTCCCCATAATTACTTTCAGAGTTGGCAATTATGTTTAGCTGACAATTTCCTTTCTCTCGGTGGTATTGATCTCTAATGCACATTTAAAAGACAACCCTTGCTGTCAACCTTTTTAGTAAGTACACAATAACTATGTTTTTTCCAAGTTTAAAATCATGAATAGATTGTTCTTGGCCTTTCATTATGAAAACATTATGATGTTTCTAGAGGACCCTTGTGATACATAAAATTTTAGGACTTCATGAGACTGAACTCAGGAATGTTCTCATGTCTTGTTAAGCCATGAAAGTAAGCCCCAATTAGGCACAGTTACCATTTGTTTCCTTACTATTTAAAGCTCCAGAAACTTTTGCTTTAAGTAAGCACATCCTGCATTGTGACCTCAATTTTTTTTTTAATTTTCAAGTGTGAATGTCTTTATTTCAGAGACTCTGGTGAGGGTTAAAGGTTATAATTCATGATAATTCTACAAAGTCAAAGAAGTTGTGGCTTCAATACATAAGCATACAATTACAAGGTATTTTTAAAAACAGCACAAGTAAGAACCAAGAGCCATATAAAGAAAACAAGGGAAGACAACTCAACCCACAGATTAGGAAAGATTGCTAGAATTTGAGTTGGCTGCAATGATTATAAAGTAATTATCAAGTCCCGAAATAATCACACAGAAACCATATTATTTGCAATACTGTTTGGCCAATAG
>PVIU01022061.1:0-30215 GCA_004026605.1 Ondatra zibethicus | reverse complement strand
AGCATGTGTGTTTGTGAATGTATATGTGTGTTTGTGTATGCATATGTGTGTGTGTATATGTATGAATATGGGTTTATATTGTGAGTGTGTGTGTGTGGTGCTAGGCATGATCTCAGATACTTTTCCATATAAGGCAAATCTTCTACAACTGAGGTATTTATGCAGACTGTCAACTTTGTATGCAAAATTTTGTGTGAAATATTTAAATCATGTTCTATCAAAATTATACTCATGTTAAGCAAGATAGCTATTCCTAGTAACTTCTAAAAGCAGAAATAAAATGTTAATGTATTTGACTTTGTAAAGTTCTGATACAAGATAATTTTCTAACAAAGACAGAAACAGAATAATCAAGTAAATTTGAAAATTTTTTAAATAAATGTTTGATCCTACTACATGACTCTTAACAAAACAGTATATTATTAGTATAGTCTGCGCAAATGTCATATATATACATTGTTACTATATAAACAGAGGTAAAATACATGAGTAACTACTTATTCTCCCTTATATTAAAACCGGGGAAAATAATTTTTCATGCATTTGATTAGCTGATTTCCACAATCTGACAGAACTTTCTGTTTTGAAGACAGAAGCACTTTGAAATGCTGGGAAAGAATCGATGATTTCATGTGCTGGTGTCTGTGGAATTGAAAGTGAGTATTCATTTGATTCTGCACATTTTCTTCTTTAAGTAACCCTTTGATTGTATTCACATATATATAAATAATGTTTGATATTATTATTTATAGCAGCATTCATTATACTAAAAACATCAAAATACCTTTATCAAACTCTGTGTGAGAGCAAGTATGAGTATGTATATGCATGTGTGTGTATGCTTATATATGTTATGCATAAGTATGTATGCTCAGGTGTGTGTGTGAATGTGTGTGTACATGTGTGTGTGTGTGTAAGTTTGCATGCTGGTGTGTATGTGTGTGTGCAGGTACTTCATGAAGGAATCAGATCACCCATGTGGTAAGCATGCACTGTCCTACAGAATTCCAATCCTATTTCACTAGAAAATTTTAACAATATGGGACACTATACCTACTTATTATTGATTAAAAATTAAAATTTCTGCAGTTATATTGAACATTTCTAGGATATACCATATAAGAAAAGCTAACATAATAAACTACCTATTAAGAAAAAAAGAAAATTTTTGAAGTTTCATTTTTTAAACTTTTTCATGAGATTATTATTATTTCTTTATTTCCCATTTCCCTTTCTTCCCCACAAAATACTCTCTTATGATTCCTCTATTTGAAATTCATTTGATTTTTTCCCACTAATGGTTGTAAAATGCATCAATATTTATGTATGCTCATTTGTATCCAAAATACAACCTGTTCAGCCTATAGAATGTTACCTGAATATATGACTTCAGGACTGACCACTTGGCACTGGATAACAGTTTGGAATTCATTTTACTGAGGAGACTATTTCTCCCACTCTCAATTCATTAGCTGCCTGTAGTCATTTGTGAAGTGTTGAAGTCTCGTGGCTTTCACCTGTCCATCACCATGTTTCCTGCTGTTGGCCTTTCTCAGCTCGCGTTCACACAGCCATGTTGGTAGCTGTTGATGTGTGTTGCTTCTGGTAATATTAGGAGCAATAATGTGGTTTATGTCATGCTGTCTGTGATGGTTCAGATGTCTCAGATGAATTTTTCTTCACTGAATTGACAATGACCTCTCCAAGATCTGAAGAAAATCTAACAAAAAGCCCAATACTGGCATAAAAAGCCCTTTTTTGAGCTGTTGGTCTAGACTCTTCTAGGTACACTGAGAATGTTATAGACTGTTGATATCACTCTTGTTGGTTCCCCAGCTGTAGAAGATAAGCCCTTATTGAGTATTACAGACACCAAGCCTAGAGAACCCTAAGTTGAAGACAATTTTTAGCTTATTCAAACACAATTCCAGAATGTTAAAAAAGTAGTTCTCCCAAGGCTGACAGGTGGATTTGAGTTAGAGAAATTCAGGTTGGATAGTTTGCCTCTCACAACATATTATTTCATGTTTTGAGTTTTGTAAATGTTTTATTGATATTTCACTTCTTCAGAGTAAAGATGTTTTAAGGAAATTTCACTCAACTATTAAATGGGATGATTGAGGGTGTATATGTTATTAGAGCCGCCAAGCATTTCAATTATTGAACATGGGTAAAGTGTAGCAATCTATAGGCATCTCCTCTTGCATTTCTTGCCATGTAAATTTCTCCTCTAACAGTTGTTAATAGCTCTATCTGACTGTGACAAAATTCTGGAAATTAATTTGCAATTTTACTTCAGCTAACTCTAAAATGGTTCCACATATATCAATATTGGAAGCACACTCAATAGTTGATACACCACAACAGTCACAACTGCCATGACTATACAAGCAATTCTTTGTGCATATATTTACATTTATGGTAAAGTTTTGAAACGTATTTTACACAGGTTCGTAAAAATTGAGGGCAAATGTCGAGGGTGACAAGACAGGGGCAGCAGGGTAGTGTGTCACGTTACGGTGGTTTCCAGTTTGTGGCACTCCTTTAGGAATTTAGGTTGTGAGTACTTTAGGACATGGAGTCTTGCTGGAGGAAGTATTGCAATGGGAGAGTGTTTGGAGGGTTTAGATCTTTGCTCAAACTCCTGCACTTCCTGTTAGGTTAAGCATGTCATCACCCAGCATATAATTCCTATCACCACACTATTGAATCCCTGCCACTGTGAATACTACCCTGGAAACCTAAGCCAAAATTTACCCTTTCTTCTTTATGTTATTTTTAAACATAATATTATTTTGTCTCAAAAAATAAAAGTAACTAACACATTGTTCTTATTTGATTTTCAGAATTTCTGAATGCCATTCATTTTTGTAACTTGATGCTGTCAGTTTAGTGCATAGTTTCTGTATTGATCACATAACTTATTGTTATATCCAGATTTTTAAAGAAATATTCCAATATATTTACTTTTCCATTTGTCCTCTTTTCTAGATCATTGATTTCTGTATTTTTATGCATTAAACTTTATTTGCATTGCTTTCGGTGGGGAATTTCTTCCCCAATAATCTAAAGAGGTTTCATATCTACATTCTATGTTTTTTTTTCTTTGTTTTCATTGATAGAGTTACATTTGGGAAGGAATCTGGAGTTCAGTTCTTATCTTGTGTCTTTATCCCAAATGTCCTGAAGTGAGTATTTCAACTGTCACTACTTTCTAGAATTTCGTTCTTTCTTTGGAATGCTGTATATGTTTAGAAAAAAAGTTGTGAAGATGCTTAGAAGCATATACCTGCAAGCCCAGTGCCTAGGATATCAAGGGCAAAACCTGGATTTCAAAGCTATCTCAGCTACAGAAGAACTCGGAGGGAAGTCTAGGCTACATGAGACCCTGTTGCAAAATGCCAATTATTTTTTTTCATTTTGAAAATGTGGATATAAGCTTCCTTGCTTCTCAATTCATGCATTGCAATTCAATTGCATGATTTGAGGGAAACAATATTACTTTATACTCAGTGGTTGAGTTTGTATCAGTTGATAGTTGCTGAAGAATGAAGAGTCATTTTCCTTTGCGGATTTGGTCTATGCCCCAGTGAATGGCCTTACAGTCCTGCAAATATGAGTAGCATTAATTGGACTCAGGCGGTTATTAATAAAAATTTAAAAAGACATGAAAATGGTAGAAAAGTTCAACAGTGGTAACAATAGATAGATAAAGTAAAAATAATTTGTACAAATTATGAAGTTTTTAAAGAATAATAAAAATCTTTTAAAACACTTGCTTATCTTGTGATAAACAATATAATCTATTCTAATTAATAATAATATTCTATTCTGAGTCTGTGTCTTGAAAGGTGAATAATACATACATATATAATACTTACAGACATATAATCCATACATCTACCATATTTATGTTATTCTTTCCTTTGATATTTAGATGCCCTCATTTCTTTTTGTTTGCTTAGTTTATGTTAATGAGAATAGCATTAATTGAAATCTTTATATGCTTTGGTTGTTACAACTCTTCTTTCCTACTTTAAGGAAACACTACATCCAGAGAAAAATCATAACTTTTTACAAGTAGAGAAACCTTTAAATAGCAAATGTTTGTTTAATAACAGTATCTTTGTCTGAGTTGTAGACTGCAATTTGAGCCTGGGTTGATGCAGGAAAATGGACCCAGACTGAATAAAGTAGTGAGAATAGAGAGCAAAAGAGGAAAGGGGAAAGCAGAAAATTAAAGATTAATTCAACCTAATAGAGTTGCAGTTAAAACCCACAGGGAGCTAGCCATTCTTTGTATAATATATTCATATCACCTTTGAAGAGACAAAGCTTTATGTAGGTCATGGCTATTATTAGAGCTATTATTGATGCTGCGGGATCTATCTAATAAGTATTATCCTGATGCTGATGTTCCCAGGGTGTCTGGACAGGCATTCATCAATTCCCCTCATGCAAGCTCACACTGGTTTTTCTTCTTTTGCAGTGGGAACTTCAGGTAACCTTAATGGAATGTGCACTCTGTAGCTCAATAACCACTGGTGTAAACAGGTAATTTTGAAAAGATCCATGCTGATTAATGATTATGTTTGCAAAGTGGGAAAGACAATTATGCATGCAGGGGGTAAAGTAATCATATGGGTCACAGTAAGTGAGTTTTGTATGTGATTGTATTGCCTCTGAGATGCTGCTGTGTGTGATTAGTATAGGCACCTTGACTAAAACAAAATATATAATAAAGGATATACAAAGTTGTGTGATCTTCTTCTTATTTTTGTTTTTTATGCTTTTTTCATTTAAAGTAGACTCTTCTGTCATACAATAAATACATCCCAACTACAGCTTCCCCTCCCTTCACTCTTCCCAGCTCCCCCAAACTTCCACTCTCCCCTTGATCCACTTCCTCTCATTTCTGCATCAGTAAAGAACAGACCTCCAACAGGCAAAAATCAGCCATGACAAAACAAAATACATTAAGATTAGGCAAAAGCCCTCAGACAAAAGCTGGACCAGACAATTCAGCTGGTGGGAAAAGAGCTCCAGGGGCAGACAATGGAGTCAGAGATGTATCCACTCCCATAGTTAGCAGTCCTACAAATACAACAGGCTCATAGCCGCAGCATAGATGCAGATGACCTAGCATTGACACGTGCGTGTCCCATCAGCCTCTGGTGCTTTCCTTCTAGTATCTACTATAGTACTGGATTTATGGATAGATACTGTTAAATTTGATTTTGTCATGAAATATCTTGTGTAGCCGCAGGCTTTTCTGTCTCTCCTGTCAGTTCCCATCTCCAAATAATCATTCAGAGGCTTAATATTGATTATAATTGTTTGGCCAGTGGCTGCAGCTTATTACTGGCTAGTTCTTGCATATAAATTAACCCATTTCTATTAGTCTGTGTATCATGATGTGGCCTGTGGATTACCAGTGATGCTCTGACGTCTTTCTCCTCCAGTGGCCACTGGTGTCTCCCTCTACTTGGCCTTCTTTCTCCCTGTATTCATATTGATTTTCCTACCTAGGTATCTTCAGCCTTGCCATAGGCCAAAGCAGCTTTACTCATCAACCAATAAAAGCAACACATATTTGCAGCAAACATCCTACATCAATCTTGCTTTCTCCATCTATTGTGATTGAAACTTTTGCTGGCTATAGTCATCTCTTAGAGTCTGCAAGACATCAGTCCAGGCCCTTCTGGATTTTAAAGTCCCCACTGAGAAATCAGATATAATTCTAATAGGTTGGCAATTACATGTTACTTGGCCTTTTTCCTTTGTAATTTTTAATATTCCTTCTTTGTTTTTCTTGGGTGGGCATTTTGTTTTTGTTTGTTTGTTTGTTTGTTTGTTTCTGTTCCTTTTACGGTCTTCTGTTCTTTGTGATATGTATTTCTGAGAGTTGTCTTGACCTCTGATCAGTAGGGAGACTCAGTCTCTATTAGAGTTGGGGGTTTGATGGCTTGTAGTGCGGGCTTTGGTCTAGCAGGGGATCTCTGTTCTCCTGAATAAAATGGCCTGCACTTTAGTAGGGAATATTCACTCATTTAGACATGGAGGCAGGGATTGTTGGTGCTGTTGGTGTCAGCAGCCAGGTCTTAGAGGTCCAAACTGAGGGAGTGGGAGGGTTTCAAGTGCAGGAAAGGCTCTTGCCTTGCTCCTGAACAGTTTTATTTGCTTTCTTCAATTGTTTGTTTTGATTTTCTTTTGTTGTTGCTTTTGTTTTCCTTTGGCTTTGGTCTTCTCTATGGGTTTTACTCATTTCCTCCAACTGATTGTATTTTCCTGGTTTATTTTTTTAAAGGGATTTATTTATTTCCTCTTTAAGGGCCTCTATCGTCTTCTTTGTTTTCCTGAGTTTCACCTATGTTGGAAAATTAGGGCCTGCTGTGGATACTCAGACTTAATGACTGTTTGGAGTACAAAGGTTAGGAGTGGATAACAAGTGCTACCCACAGGTGACATGGGCAGTGTAGAAGGGAGGTTGCAGTGTAAGAACTGAATCTGAGGGATTGTGTCCAGGGGAGCAGAGAAAGTTGGCAATTGACCTGGCTTTCTGGTTGGCATGACTTATGGTTGAGCAAGTGAGTCTGCCTGAATTGTGGGTGAGATATACTGAACAGGAAGGTTAGGAGTGATGGTCTATGGGATCCACAGTAAGGTGATGTAGATGGGGGTGGGGTGAGGTTGCTGCTAGTGTTCTGTTGTAGCACTAGTGATGAGCCAGAGGGTTTGTGTCTTGGGAACAATGATAGCCTAGATGGTGTGAAATCAGTCTTCTGGCAGGTGTGGCCTGTGATTGAGCAGGGAACGTCCACCTGAGTTGGGCCCTACTACATATCTACAAGTTAGGGGAGGGGAGCCAGGAAGAAAGGTCTGTGGGATGCACAGGAGATGTGGTCAGGGACAGCAGTAGGAGGTGAGGCTTCAGCTGATGGTCTGGTGCAGAATTATGGACTATTAAGAAATGGGTTCAGGGGAGAAGGGAGAGTGGAGAAGGTTCACAGGTAGCCTGCCTAGTTTTCTGACAGGCACAGCTTATGTTTCTCTTATTATTTTTGTTCAAAAATCTCATATACAATATTTTAATAATTTAATGTATCTTAAATTCAATATTTGATCAAATCATCAAAACTACTGAATGAAGTGAGTGCTTAGTGTTTGCATAGTGATATGCTCAGGAGCTGGATGGTGCTTGGTACAAGTGAGATCAGGTACCAGTTTTATTCATAAGATGCAGCTTTTAATTGTAGCCATATTCAAATTTTCATGAATAAACTCATAAATATATTATTATAGGTTATAAACATTTCCTATTATACTTATTTGTACAAAAAATGCACATTTAGCTATTTTCTGAAAGTGTATATGAATCTATGCTCTCAATTTTGTATTATAGTGTTTTGTGGATATTTTGTAGATATTCTGCCACTCGGCTTTTTGATTTGCTCTTCGTTTCAGTACATCACCCATAAACACTTATTGAGCATTAATCTAAACAAACTGATGCAGATTTGCAGTGTTTTTACTTTGGAATGTTTTGTTGAAGAAAATCTTAATACGTTCAAAAAGAATTAAATATATTAGCTTTTTTAGGGAGTCATTGCATATTTCATGAACATCTGAAATATATTTATCCAGAAACTTCCAAATTAGTTCTAATTAATGGGGTAAAGGAATTGTGAATTATATTTTCAAGTTTCTACCTAAACCAGGAAACATCTGAGGTGAGCTGCTATACAATAAAATAAGTTTATTTTCCTCATGATTATGGTGACAGGAAGGTCTGACTAGCATAGCACTGGCATGCAAGTAAAACAGCTTTGATGTCACACACCAGCCATTGAAAACACGAACCAAGCATATGCAGTAAGGAACAGTATGTGGGTTCCTTGAATTTATTGTAAGCACTTTCATAAGTACCAGTGCAACCCAGGATGCTAGCCTCACTCCTAGAAGACAGCATTAATCTATTCTCAAGACTAGAAACTTATAACATAATTACCTTGCAGTTTTAACCACTTTTTTTCAACAACACTATAAAATGGCCAAGCTTTCAGCACATAAACAAGAGGAAATAAATCTTATTATTCCAGAAAATCTGCATGTGTGTTCCTGTAAACTGTGAACATCATACATACCTCACCCTGATGGTGCTTTCAAAGAATGGCTTAAATGACATAAGGCTAGGCCTTTGTAAATATGTATCAAGCTATTAAAAGTGTATCATTTCCTGCCTTTGGTAGCTCAGCTATTACAGATCATTTCTCGTGGTGCAAGATCACTTCACGTTTTGTTCGTGGTGATTCAAGTGATTTCAGTCAGTCCCTGGTCTCTGTCTTTCCCTCTATATCCTTTACCACTCTATTTCTTTCAGACAGAGGAAGGCTGTGTCACTGCCTATGTTATATTTATAAACTTCAACCAGTTAGAAAGATTTCGATAGACTATCAAAAAATAACCTTATGGCCTAGAATCCTTGGAGAACAAAGCAAAACAACAACAGAGCTCATAGACGTTTTTCAATAACATCATCTCCTGCAAAACATAAGTAGAACACACATACAACTGTAGCTGAAATATAAACAAAATTTAACGTTCCTCCTAGAAAAACACACTGAACCATAGACTTTGCCACATTCCTTCTTGGGGAAATATGTAAAACGAAACTTACCATACAGGAATATTTGCATGGTGAAATATTTCAGTGAAAGCATACATCTGCAACACTCTAGCATTTTTTGCTTTTGTATGGCAACATTTCTGAGAAATAATGTAAATAACTTAAAAATTAAGATGTAAGAAAAAGAATTTGAGATCTATGCTCCTTAAAATATGCTGATTAAATATATATAGTATTAAATAGTGTCCTCAGGAGAGCAAAGAACAGAAATCAAATCCTTCATACCAGACCTACATGTTTGAGAATGTTAAAAACTAAATTAGAAAAAGTGAAAGCTACTAAAGTGAGGTCAACTAAATCTAAGAAATCTGTGACAAAAGTGTGAGTATCAGATGAAAGAAATATGTGTAACATTATCCCATGAAAGTGAAAATACATTTTAACACCTTTCTATTAAAGACAAAGGTCAGTTTCTTTATTGTAAAAAGTAGGAAGTTTTCTGGGTATGAAAATAGTTAAAATATAAATGATAGGCTAATATCTAGATTAAGTTAATAAAACTGGTGATGGCTTCATTAATGAATCAGTTTCTCAATCATATATCTATAAATCAAATTGCCAATAAAACTACCAAACTCCATTTGAATAAAAATAACAATATATGAAACTGTTTTAGAATATTGGGGATATAAATATACAATTTATCTGAAGCACTGACTACAGTAGAGGATTTTATTTTGAGACCCATGCCACCATTAGAGATGTTTCTCACCTTCGTAAGATGCTACATGATTTCCACACATGTTCACTCTCCTTTTGGCAACACAATTGAGCATTTTGCATGTCTTCTCGGGATCACATATGGTCAATGTCTACCTGCTGTTTGTCTTTAGTTCCTAAATTATTTCTCTTTGTTGTATCATAACTGAGAAGAATACATGCAAAGGATGGTATTTCATAAGTATTCAAAAGATAGAGCTTAACAATTGTTTTAAAAGCAAAATTCACAGAGCCACCATTTAAAAAGGAGCAAATGATATATTATCCAAAATTGGTGACAATACCGAGGTAATTCATAACTGAAAATGGCATTATCCGTTGTATTTTCAGGATCATGAGGATTCAGTGTGTGTGTGTGTGTGTATGTGTGTGTGTATGTGTGTGTGTGTGCATGTGTTGCTGTACTTTACATTTAGAGTTTACATTTAACAAGATGGAAATGTTCTAAAGTGAAGAACCTGCTGTTTTTTTCTCCAAATTAAAACATATTATATTATATTATATGTATATTAGGAAGAATGGAGGTTCCTAATACTGGGGATAAGAAGGTAAATTACAAGCCTCAGGAAGCTCATGAAAGTCACAAATTTAGGGATACTCAGGAAATCACAAGATTCACATGGCCTCGCCTCAGAATTATAGAAATAGCATGCCATTGTTATGGAGAAACAAATTGTGAAAGAGTTACCTACATAATGGGTAGCACAATAATGATGCTGATTGCATGAATCATCACTGATACTGAGGCAGCCTTCATGTTGATGTACCTGACATTGTACCACCCACACTCCTGTTAGGCCTGTCATTAGTGCTAGGCGTGGGGAGAACAGATATATGCACACATAATCCTAACAAAGTCATAGAGCAGAACGGGCATTCAAACAGGAACTGACAGAATACAGGGCAATTTACAGAGATATGGCTGCATGGTATCTACTGTGCACAATCAGACATATGACAAACATGGAGCCATTTTGAAAGGTAGTTTTCCTGTGAGGAAATCTAGCATGGATATCTTCTATGCAGTGTGTGTGGCACCATGCCTCCTTGATCTGTCACTAATGAAAGTATAAGAATACTTCCAATAGTATAATAAACTAGAGAATTACTGCAGTTTTTGAAAGTGGTACTTAAGGTCTGTAAGCAAACTGTGCCAGCAGTTGTGTGTCCTTGGTTGTAGGATGTTACATGTGCAACCTAGGCTCATTCATTACAGGATTCTATAAAGATCAAGAAATACTCCAACCCAGGACTGCTGGAATAGAAAAAAAAAAAGACTTTTAAATCATGAAGCAATGAGTCTCTCAAAGCCTCAGTCATGAGGCTGTGGGTTGTACGATGGATGGAATCAGTAAGGGTGTTGTGGAAATAGAAAATTGCTGCCTGTGACTACCTATCCCTACTTTAGACAGTTTCCATTACCTGATACAAGAGGAGTTCATTGTTAAAGATTGGTTGTGTGTGTGTGTGCGTGCCTGTGTGTGTGTGCATGTGTGCCTTACAGGACCTTTAGTTATCACTGGTTGAGGTCTTCATTAGTATCATACATTGGAAGACCATGAAGGAAGGACAGTCATTACTGAGAGAACTGGAAACACAAGAACATATTTGGTACTCAGTTGATCGTATCTGCTAAGTTTTAAGAAAAAGTTAATTCAGCATGAACCTAAGAAATGTAACACTTATAGTGCTCTTGCAGAGTCCTATTGTGATTTATTTTTTTTTGCTTGAAGAGGGTCTGACAGATTCGGATGATGTATACTTACATGTAAAACATACTTGTGAAAAACATGAAAGCAAATAAATGACTATCGATGCTTTCAAAAGCAAACGTGGCAAGATTTATATTAACCCGCAGTTTCTAGGGAAAACTTGTAGAAAATCAAATGTCGTACTAAACCTCTTGATAGATTTGAAGGCCAGAGTAAGAATTCAAAAAAAGAAGTGCAAGAAGTACTAAACAACAGTAGACCTAGTTGGAAATAAAGAGCAGTACACTCGGTTGAGAATTTTCACCCCAACTTGAAATTTTTCACAGCAAGATTTGCAGATAGTGGATGAAGTGATAGCCCAGAGCCTGATAGACACATTGAGATAACTGAGTGGCAGACATAAAGACAAGATAATATGCTCTTCCCAATCACTGATGGTCTAGTTCTAAGCGTGCAATCTACCTAATCAGGCTCATCAGTATGGGGTAAGTGTGCCAACCCCACAGCTGCATCTCTAGATGAGGTGGAGAAAAAAATTTGTGAAGAATGATTGCATATCAGGATTCTTCTCATCCATGTCACTGTACCCTAAAAGGATCTATAGGAATAATAAGTATAAATATCATAATCTTTTTATATTCTGCTAGACTTTGCTTGTATTTCTTTTTGCTGTTGCTGTATTTTTTTTGTTGTTGTTTTTATTATTCTTCCCCTAGACATAAACCCCATGATCAAACTATACTTGCTCAGAGAATTTTCCTATACCCTATACCTATACAAAAGTTTTATTGTAACTGTTAAACAGTGCTGACTCTAGAGTTCCTATAGAGTTGGATTTTTTTGAAATAGCAATAAACACAACTTGTTAAAAACTAAAACTGCTAAAAAATTTTTTGTAAAATACAGAATGTGTTATAGAAAAATCACTCCCAGCAGCCATAGGTTGCTAAATGATAAAGAGCTAACTCAGAAGAGTACTGTGTCATCTCTCATCAGAGAAGGTTCTTACTGTTGCAGGTAATAGCTGTTTCAAATTCCATTCAGCAACACTGTCTTAATACTTTGTTTAATTCTTGAAGTTATGTAAAATCTACAAGCAGAGAATCTTAGATGCCATCTTAGAAGTTTTCATCATAGATTCTTCTCAGATAAAGAAAATTGTAAAAAAGAGAAAGAAAAAAAAGGATGAAGGATAAACAAAAGAAGGAAAGATATATGGTTGAGATTAGTAAGTTTAAGATAAAATACAACATCAAAAATCTAACCCGACATAATATGAATGTAGCACAATTCCATAATAAACATCACTGAAATGAAAATTAAACACACATTAACAATCATACATATAAGTAGGTCCTATGGTGAGATTTTTTTAAAGTGGGAATTACCAATTAATGTATTACAAATGAAAATAAGAAAATGTAGTGTTAATAATTATTGCCAGGTGTTTATAGTTTCATTGAAGCTCTACATATTTCACCGATATAAATATTGAAACATAAGCTTTAGAAATAAAAAACAAAGCTTTCATCATTTTAATTTCACATTATTTTATAAATAGAAAATCATAGCAATTCTAAGTGTTACCAGCAAGATCACTTGATTAATATTCAATATAACAGAAAATCTACTCTATGGGCTGGAGAGGTTGCTTAATATTCAAAGTGCTTGCTGTTATTGTAAATAGCCCGAGTTCAGTTTCCAGTACCCACATGGGGTCGTTTATAGCTACTTGTATTTCTGGTTTCAGAGAACCCAATACATTTGTATGGCATCTGTAGGTAGTACTCATAGGAGAATACATGTGAACAGGTCCACACAGAGGAAATAAAAATAAAATAAACCTTAAAATAGAAATTACTTTATATCATTAACAATTACAAAAACAA
The DNA here is from genome assembly GCA_004026605.1 of Ondatra zibethicus. Taxonomy (NCBI): domain Eukaryota; kingdom Metazoa; phylum Chordata; class Mammalia; order Rodentia; family Cricetidae; genus Ondatra; species Ondatra zibethicus. The sequence goes on along the minus strand of PVIU01022061.1, from coordinate 17,208 downwards.
AGGATTGAAATGGCAATATCATAAAAATAATACAAATGGAAGTAAAACTAATGAGAAGATACAAGACTTCCACATGGAAAATTCTAGACATATTTAAAAGTATTACTGTTGTTAGAGTGTCTTATACAGATGTCTCTGGAAGAAAATAACCAATGTTCTTACCGAGCGATGGACATTGTAAACTACTGTGACAAACAAGCTAGATGTCCTTGGTGTAATAGTGGCATGGTTGTTATAAGGGTCGTCACTTTCTGATTGAATTTACAGCCAATTCTACATGATAAAACACGCTCTTGTTATTGAAAATTTAGACAAGTACCAATGGCTGGAGATCTCGTAATCCCCAGGCCTGAAAATGTTCTATTATTTTGCAAAGTGAACACAGTGTAAAATTCTCCTGCGAATTAGTGTATCTATATTAATGCTTTACAGAACTAATGGGAAATAATTAACTAACACAGTAAATAACTTTGTTTATTTTGAAAAATATTTTCCGTGAAGGACACTGAATCTTTAAAATTACTCTCTATTATTTCCTTCCGATTTTTCTCAGCATAATGATATATATTTGAAACTTTATCAACATAAACTCTTTGTACTTCTTTCTTAAATATATTAGCTTTTGGATATTCAATTAATTTAACAGAAGACTTCCACAGTGATCTATGATTCAGCTCTTAGCCCATTATCACAGATACAATTAAAGGGGAGTGGGTAATGTATTCAGAGCTATTCTCATTTTATTACATAAACTGGGAAAATGTTTAGTCATGGCATTCAGCAAAGTAGCTTGAAGGATAGCAAGGATGAAAAGTGATACCCCACTAGTGTTACCAAGGTCAACTCTTGCTGCTGTAAGGACAAGTTTTCAGCAGCTTAGGAATAGAAGGAGAACCACAGAGTCAATCAAATAATCACTTAATTTATTTTTCTATCTGAGGGAGTAAAGCTTAATTCTCTGGGCCTGGTGCAAAATGAAAGAACTCATACACATACCTTCAAGATCTCTCTCTTTATTTTTCCTTTACAGCCCATATATCTCAGCAAGATCTTTCAAGCAATGTAAAAATTACACTGTGGTTACATTCTATTTTTAAGTGAATGATTAAAATGTATTGGTATAGGAGGTCCTTCTGCACTTGTGTTGCTTTCACTGGTTAAATAAAGAAACTGCCTTTTGATAGGGCAGAACTTAGACAGGTGGGGAAAAGAAAACAGAATGCTGGGAAGGAGACAGAGACACAGAGCCGCCGGCATGAAGCTGCCAAGTCAGACATGCTGAATCTTTCCCGGTAAGCCACAACCTCGTGGACATACAGATTATTAAAAATGGGTTGAATCAAGATGTGAGAGTTAGCCAATAAGAGGCTAAAACTAATGCGCCAGGCAGTAATTTAATTAATACAATTTCCGTGTGGTTATTTCGGGGCTTAAGCTAGCTGCCAAAACAAGCTGGGCAGGCGGGACGAAAAGCAGGCCCGCTCCTCCTGTAACAATGTATATAAGTAAAAAATGCTTCACATTTTTCTTATGTGATTAAATATTTTAAATATTACAGGGAAAAGCAAATTATTCCCACAAGAACCTACATACATACATACATACATACATATTCAAGCAACTTGTTACAGAGTAACAGAGTTTAAGCAAGTAAACAAGGTATTTTTTTCAGGCAGTTCCTTTACTAGTAAGCTGCCTTTTGTGATTGCAAAGAAAAGATCAATGATTTTATCATTTATATAAAAGGGTAATCTTATAAAAAATCTTGTAAGAATCACATATCTAAACGTTTATATATGAAAAACATTCAATGAGTTCTACTTTAAATTCTCAGTGTGCAGACCCATTCATCAACAGGTTTTTATATCAGTAAGGTAAGGGTAGAAATGGACACTAGGAAATAATCATCACCTTTGATCACCAAACTATCCTTGCAAAAAAGGTACTTCAGCCAGCAAGTCAGGTTACCATTGTTCTTGTTTCTTGACCTTAATCAGTCTCTCAGTCAACTATTAAAAGTGTGTCTTTCAAAATTTTAAATTGTCCCCCAATATTTTTTCTCTCAAAGCAATTAACAAGAAAATCTTAACCGTAAGTCATCATTTAAACCTTTTGTTTTAGCTATGATGCACATGGAAACCCATTAACACATGTCCCAACCTTATGATTAAAAAAAAGTCACCTAGCCTAGCTTCTGGGACTCAATTGTTTTCCTTAATCATTAATCTAAACTACAGACTATATGGCTCCTCAAGAGAAGCTCCTAAGTCCTAGCTGCATGACATTTCCTTATTCTTGTGTTTTATGTTCTACAGCCCCTGGTTTATCCTGCCTTTACCTATATCATTTTTTCATTAAACTGACCTCTGTCATAACCCTTTACTATATCTGTTAAAAAACCTTAATCATCAAAATTCTATTTAAACTAGCTCTATGATTATAGAAAATAATTACTTCACTTACACAGTACAGCTTAAGAGGAAAACATCTTTGTAATAATCCACAGGGAAAATTGGCTAGTAGAGTGTGATATTTACATGAGATGATCACACTACATAAAAGTACTGGCAATCCCCACACACTCATTCACACCATGCCAGATACCAGAGAAAAATGTCAGGGGCAAGCATGTAAAGGCACAGCAGTAGCAAGAGACAGAGTAGAAGGTCCTGAGGGCATTGCACATCTGAGATTCACCCATCAGTGCCTTCTGCTTTGGTGGGCCAGTCTCCTGAAGCTCAAGTGCCATCTGATTCTCCCATAGGCAAGCCTCTACTCTGTCGTTGTAGTGGGGAAAAGACAGCTCTATATTAATCTTTTTTTATTTTGGAAATAGTTTATTATAATATCTTCTTTACTCATCTTTCTTCCCCAACTGTTAGACTGAGGTGGGATTCCCCTCTATATGCTGTGAATATGTTTTATTATCATTGATTATTAAAGAAGCTGCTTTGGCCTATGGCAGAGGAATGAAGGCGGATGCTGAAAGGAAATCTCACACTAGCTCAGAATTGAGTATAATAAAGGGTTATTTATTCAGGGGTAGACTCACAGATCACAGTCTTCTGCTGGAATAGGGAACAGCAGCCAAATCCCATAGCCAGAAAAGAGGGCAACCTTGTGCTTACATCAGCATTTATAGTATAAGTGGCCACGCCCAAATGGGCGGGTAGCTTAAAGGCTAATGGTTGTAAGAATTTCTACAGCAGAGCAGAATATAACTAGGTGGAAAAACTAAACCGAATGCAGGGAAAGGAGGACAGAGTCAGGCAGACACCATGCACCAGTCCAAGAAGCAAGATGTAAGGCAACAAACCATGAGTCTCATGGTAACATATAACAGAAATGGGTTAATTTAGATGTAAGAGTAAGTTAATAAGAAGCCCCTGCTAATAGGCCAAAAAGTATGTAAATAATATTAAGCCCCAGAGGGGTTATATTGTAAGTGTCTTCGAAAACAGGCAGACAGAGAAAACCCAGTCCAGGGACCAGTGAGATGGAGAATATTGGTAGCTACAATGAACATTTCAATAGTGAAATCATACAACACACAGAAATAGTTCGTAGTTATTAATTACCAACAGATCTTTCTGAGTAACCTCTTATTTCTCTGTTTGTTTTATGTGATTTGGAGGCCTAATATAGCAAATAAATATATTGATCTAATACATCCATGGTTTTCATTTTAGATACAGATGCATGAAAGTCATATATAACATTTAGATCACTTTAAGCCCATTTTAGGATGGAACTACCCCTCAAGAAGACACTGTGTATAGCCACTATAACTTACCATTCCAGATAGCTTATTAAAACACTTAATATATTTAAAAGTAACTAATAGGTGATGCATAATGGCAATTAAAATTTGAAGAAGTGAATTCTATGCCTGTGATGTCAGACAACATAACGTAATCTAAAAAATGGTACCCAATAGCAAGTAGATTAGATTTAATTAAATAAAATTTTATAGCCTCCCTAATTACAGGTAAACATTCATTCAGAAATATTGTTATAAGAAGAAAATGCTTAGCAACAAAATTACACCTGTGTTGAAGTTATCTATAACAAGTACATTTTCAGATTATGACTAAGAAAAAATTAACTGAAGAGGCAGAACTCAATTCTATGAGAAAACATGCTATGTTCAGTTATTTCAGATATGACCTTTCTATTGAAGGCAATGTCCTAGAAACTTCTGCATACTGTGTCTAGGGAGGCAAGGAAACAAAAGGCTTGTAAATCTGATAAAATTATTTTAGGATCTGATTTGAGACATGAGAATACAAAGTATTTTGACTATTCTCACTATTTAGGTTAAAAAAAAAGTAATTTGTGTAGGTGGCCTAACATACAAAGCAAAATTCAAAGCAGTAAGCAAACAGCAACAATGCAAACTTCATGTCCATTCATAAATACTAAAACATGATCGTAGCTCGATTTCTCAGCATGATAAAACATGATTCCTTAGGAAGAATATGTCTGTGTGTTGGTAAATATTAATACTATGCTAATGAATCCTATTTCAGTCACATACTGAACCTATTTTCAAACAAATGAAAGTAAGTGTACTTTTAAAAATAAAATATAAATATAAAATTACATTTTGTTTTATCTCTACATATTTAGAGATATTTTAATTTGTTTTATCCATAGTTATAAAAGGAAATTTCTCATACCTTGACTAAAAACAACTCTTAAAATAACATATTAAGTAAGGAAGGAACCTGTTTATTTCTAAGGTCTCATTAAAAATTCATAATAATATCAGAAGTTGTTTTGGAGAATGTCTCCATCTGTTGCTAGTTCATTATGCAGGACATGATATTATCATTTGTATATATAATTTATTCTATTATTCATAACACCTTATTTGAAGTTTAAACAGAATACAAAATACACCTCTTTCTTTCAGTCTAAATTCATATTTTTTATATAAACTCTAACTTCTCCTATGTCAAAATTTATTACATTATAATTGGCTATTACTACTACTATTATTAAAATTATAAAATCAAGGTAATTATTTGGTAGAGTTTGATTTTTGAGAACAGGCAAATAACCAGTAAAATAGTAACTAGTGCAAAACAATTTTGTTGAATTACAGACTTGAATTTAAAGTAGAATTTGGGTCTAGGATATATCAATTATGAGTATATTTTACTAATAAATAATGTGTCATTCACTGGAAAATTTCAAAGGAAATACAAATCACAATCCAAATCAGTAAAAACATGCTTGATGGACTCAAGAAAGCCTCCCTATAATTAGAGAAGCACTAATTGGTTTTACTGGATTATTAAAAAATTGCATAAAGTTCAGAGGAATCTGGAAGATATATTTGGGTGCCTGGGTATAGCTTAAGGAAGGTAGTACCATGTGAATGTGAGCAAGATATATTATATACATTTATGAATACTTTACACAAATGACAAATACGGTGATAGACTTATGAATGATGGGTATAAAAAACGATGAAATGTATAAGAGAAAAAAAGAAAAAAACAGTCCATGTAATAACAGCACTATACTGAACCAGTATTTGAAACTGAATGGATGTTTAGACACAGGAGGACTTCAAAACTCCTAGTTGACATAAACAGAACTTTCCAGTGTCTTATTTTGATGAATGCAGTAAGTATAAAGAAGAAAGAATGAAATCATTTTAAAGACTTCAAGAGAGGTCTAAAGACATAAAAGACAGATGCACCAGAATTGCAGAGTTCCCAGGATCTTGTCTTTGCTGAATACAGTCTCTATTACTTAGCCAAATCATAGTTCTAATAATTTATTTGGTTAGCAGTTAGTAAAAAAAAATGTTTCATTGTATATACCACCAAATTTAATGGCTATATGTACTACGGTGGTTTTACAGAAAATGGATTCCCAAAAGGAGTATCAATATTACATGGGGCTGTGTTGGAGTAGGTATGGCCTTGCTGGAGGAAGTGTGTCCCTATAGGGGTGGGTTTTGAGGTCTCCTATGCTTGAGGTGGACCCGGTGACACAATTTACTTCCTCTTGCCAGCAGTTCAAGATGTAGAAGTTTCAGCTCCTTCTCCAGTGCCATGACTGCTTGTATGTCACTATGTCTTGCTATGATGATAATGTACTAAACCTCTGAAACTGTAAGCCACCACAATTAAATATTTTCATTATAAGAGTTTACATTGTCATGGTGTCACTTGACAGCAATAGGATTCCTAACTAAGACATATACATACTTTTAAAATGTTTAAACAAATAAATTAAAATAATTTAGATAATTTTATGTAAAATAAACATGTATGCATAATTTGAAGTATATGTTGAATGCCTTTATAATAAAGCACATATCATAGCTGTGATTATTAAATGTTCAATGAACACTGCAATGGACTTTGATTTTATTATACTTTACAACTATTATAGTAAACAAATTCTGTAATGAAGAAAATATTCAGATCACATTCTTTTTAAGAAAAGTTATTTTCTGTGGCACTATAGTCTCTCATAAACCAAACAGCAAACATGTATTTGCTTAGTATTCATAAACTGTTGTATATGTTGTTAAGACAAGCTCTAGTAACAAAGTATGAAATCAAGTAAGGAGAATTTTTAAATATCGGTCAATCCATTTGTATTCTCTGAGAGGTTAGAATAAAATGCTTTCTCATAAAATACAAAAGTTAAAGTCATCCCACATACAGCCTAGTGTAATCTTTGTTTTAAATGTTTTATGGTTCATGGAGCTCTTCTGTCCTTCGGTGCACCTCCAAAGTAGGTGGTTACATCCTAAGCATATTTCTCAAAATCAGTTGCAAGAAATGGAAGAGCTCTGAGATAGTCCCAAATATCATTTACAATTTGAAGCTTAAGTAAAGGCATTTTGTCAGCAGTGAATATCAGAAGTGAATGCAGAAAGCTAAAATTGCCATCACTGTGAAGACTCACTTGGCCACCATGCAATATGTCATAACAGATTGTAGTTACAGAATTAGCCCCTGTGGATATCAGTTGCTCACTTTACTAAAAAAAAAAAAATGTCAGGATACACCATTAATTTCTCCTAGTTAAATGACACTGATTATTTTTTTTGAAATTTATTTTATTTTTTTGTTTACATTGTTTTGTTTTATTTTTCCATTCAAAAACATAATTAAAGAAATAAGATTTTTACCTTTCTTCCCCTTCTCCTGGTCCCCTCCCGCTACCCCCCCACCCCTCCTCCCTCCCCCTTCTTCCTTGAAAGAGGGCATGGTGCCCTGCCCTGTTGGAAGTCCAAGGCCCACCCCCCTCCCTCCCGGCCTAGGAAGGAGTGCATCCAAAAAGACTTGGTTCCCAAAAAGATAATACATGCAGAAGAGATAGGTCCTGGTGTCATTGTTGATGGGTTCACTAATGGGAGCGCACCAATCCAGCTGGACTGGGCCTGAATGAGCATATGATCAAACCAGACTCTCTGAATGTGGCGGCGAAAGTTGGCGGACGGAGAACCCATGACACTGCTTATAAACTAAACTTTTGCCAATTAAATCCTCTGCTATTGAAATGACAGTAAACAACAGTATATTTGTAGATGTATTGATTTTTTTTGCTCATTTTACTTCACTCTGTTGATTCTCCAAGTTCAGTAAGTATTTGCCTTTTAAAACTATAATTTGCTTTTAGATAATAAGGTTACAGCAAACTAATGTAATATATATATCACTTTTATTATTACATATATACATATATAATGTAACATATGTAAAGTAATACAAATTTGTAGCATAGTACACATATATTTAATAATAAAAGTCCATCACAACAATCATCTTAAACAAAATGTAAAAGAAACTAAAAAGCAACAGATGTGTAAATGGGTATCTCCCTACACATTCCCTAGTAGCCATGCAAACAAGCTAGGAAAACAAATTACACTGCAGAAACACACGAGTCACTGTGAAAAGAACAGGTATCAGCCTGAAATCTTAACAAAAATATTTTGAAAAACCATTTTCTATACATCTTATCTTTCAAATTCACACCATGTCTTTATGTAGAGTGAGAAAGGTTTTGAAAACAAAAAATGAAATATATGAAAAGAACATGATATGACATGTTGGAATATGATATAATATGACATGATATGATATAATACCTATGAAAGTCCAATTTATTTGAATAGGAGTAAGTTCAACCCATGCATTACAACATTAATCAAGCTAACAAATATTTTTTTGTTAGAATATTTGCATCATGGATTAGTCTCAAAGAAGCAAATAAAATTATTGCATCTTTTTGAGTAGTGGCAAATTAGGCATTATCTATTGCTTTCCAAGTTTACATTTTTATTTAATTTTCACTTTTATCTTGTTTCCTTTTTAAAATTTAAATATTATAAAAACTGATTATAAATATATATTATAATTTAATTACAAAATTTATTAGTTTCTATTCCTTCTTCTAAATCCAGTCATACACACACTCACATATATCTACATATATATCCACACACACGCACCCACAAATATATGTATATATATTTCTTCCCTGCTCACCTTCAAGTTCACACACTGTTATTGCATGCATTGTATATGTTTATGCTGTAGGAGTTCCTACTGCCAGTGGCCTTTAAGTTACCCACCTACTTGGGTGTGGCTTCTTATACTATTTATAGCCATGTAAATTGCGAATCCAGCCTCTTTTCCGGTTGCAGGATTAGGTTGCTGTTCTCCATTCCAGCAGAGGACTGTGATCTGTGAGTCTACCCCTAAATAAATAACCCTCTATTGTACTCAATTCTGAGCTAGTATGGGATTTCTTTTAAGCATCCGTCTTCATATTTATACATATCTGTGTTTTATAAAAGCAAGTGGTTACCAGGAGAGATAAGAGGCCACTGGCAAACTGATGACAAGACACCTAAAGGAGAGCCAGTAATTCGGGGAACCATGAGAAAAATAGGGAAAACACATCAAAGTATGCACTTCAATTTCCATTATGCCCAGACTGCCCACAAAGATAAAAAACTTAAGAGTACTTGAAAAGAAAAGTCTCCAAATATAAAATAAGCTAATGCTTTTTCAAATAAAAAGAAATACTTACTTTTCCATATAAAGAATAATAATTGAGCAGATTGAAATATCTATTTCTTTCTTTATTTATTTATTCACAGTAGTGTGTCTGTGTGCATGGGCAAACGTGTGTGTGTGCGTGTACGCACATGTGTGTGTGGCACTGTGGTACAATTTTCGGGATTTCTTTCTCTCTTTACCAATTTGGGTCCGACAGAACTCAGAACTCAGGCATTTCAACAAGCACCTTATCTGCTGAATTATATTTCCAGTTTTGATCCAATTTTAAAGATACTCAAAATATACATAAAATTAAATATATCAATACCAATGAGATGTTAAATAGTCTTAAACAAGGAGTTTGTGATCTAAATAAAACAGCATGAATTAATAGTAAAAAAGAAAAAGTAACAGATAATGTTGAAATATTTTAAATTTAAAATATTTAAAAGTTGAAAATATTAATTTTGATAACATTTTGTTAGGATGAAAGACAGTACTTGTTCAGTTTTTTAGACTTACTGAAAAAAGATTTAAAAGATGACAGAGGCGTATCAAAATTTTGACCCAAGAATATACCCCATTTTTTTGCAAAATATAGAAGACAAAGGTAAATGCAAAATAGGAGAATGAGGAGAAGCAAAGTCACAGTTAATGAATTGATTGAGGACAGTAGGTACAGTGATGGTAAATGTTGGTTGTCAACGTGATTGGATCTGGGATGTACTAAGGGACACACCTCTAGCTGGATCTTCTTTGAAAGAAACACACAGGGAGAGAAAAAATATTCACAGAAAAAGATTTTCTGAAGACTATCTGCGAAACAGATAGGCATATAAAATATTTGGTGCTATAAAATGAGAGGATGCTCCTCCATTTAGGTGAACAGAGGAAAGGCTAGAGATAGGAGACCTCCAGGACACAGCTATGAAACACCTGATGACAACATAGAAGAACGTGAGCAACGTGGATGCATGACTGACCCCATCTTACCTGTTCCCCATCAGTAGTTGTTAGGAGAGCTGAACCATCAGGAGTTAAGCTGTAGGAGCAGTGCCCAAACATCCATGGGATACACTGGGATACGAGGTGTTATAACTAAATTAGGCTGATGCCAAAACAAATAAACAATACGTGTGTAGTTTTAAACCATCGCCAAGAACAGAACCTACAAATCACAGTACCTGGATTCAAGGCTACAGTGGCTCAACCCGAACAACCACACAATGTGAAAAATTCTCCAGGGAAAATGCAATGAATTTTAAAACAGTTGTCTTCCATGAGTTACAGGAAGAAATGTGTAAATGAAATGAGAAAACGTGGCATAAATGAGCTCACACATGGACAAAAATATAGCATTTTATATACCTGAAAATTAAAATTTGATAATTCCAAATTAAATTAACCTTATTATTAACTAAGTACATTTTCTGATAAATCAACTGAAGATATCAACTGTTAAAGAATAGAATTAAAATAGAAGATAAATAGTTCTCTGAAATTTTAGAGTGACTAAAAAAAATTTAAACATCTAACAAGCATACAATTATGGCAATAAAAAGGAGTAGAAAGAGAAAAATATTTCAAAACCTATAACTGATCATTACAATTTGTGCCAGCAACTTAAATCCATGAACTTAAGAACCTGAGGAACCCTTAAAAATGCTAAATTAAAAGATAAATAGGTGTAGATATGTGAAAACTATCAATAAACATTGGAAATTAGCAGATAATCTTGAAAGCAACCAGAATAACATATAGTCTGGTATACTGTTTCTGGGTTTAGTTTGGATTTTTTTTTTATTTAAATCTTTATACTTCTTTAAGCCAGTAGCTCAGAAGCTTTCTTCATATCAGCAGCCCAAGCTGAAGGGGAAGATCTGATCAATGGCGGGTAGATTTAAGACCATTCTCCTGAATCTAAGAATTCCAAGAAGGAGCAGATCAGATATCCTTCCAGTGTCAGGATAGTTCAGCATCTAGTCTTGGGGTTTTAGTATATGGTTGCTAAATGTACATGAAGGTGTAATATGACTTTGATAGTTATTACAGGACAGAGGGTTAGAATAAAATTTTCATTTCCTTATTCTAAAGAAGTAATGTGTCATTTGTAGAATTATTACTTTCTGTGAGTTTTGAGAGAGTGGATGGAGGTCATAAGAAGATAATAAAGAAATCATGATCATTACATTCACTAATATTGCTATAAGTATCCCAGTCAGATTCTATCTGGCCCCTTCCTACCACACTGACCTAACATACAGTGTGGAAAAGAGATGGAAAACAATCTTCAATAAAATGACCTTATCTATTTTTTACCAAGATGTTTCTCTAGTAGTACTTATTATTTTGCAAGATTATAGTAAGCTTAATTCTGAATTTGTTTTTAGGTTGTGACTCAAGAATCATTTTACATTTCTCATTATATACACCTTTATAGTATAATAGCTCCAAATTTATTATTTTTTTGGTCACTAGGAGCAAATAAGGTATATATGTATAGTTATATTTTTATATTTTCATTCTATAAATATTTTCATTTTCACACACATACATAAATCAGTATATATGTGTGCACATTCATATCAAGCAAAAGTTCACTATAATTTCTTCCTCTCTTTTCTTCCAGTTGTATAGATAATATCATAATGGTCACATGGGTTCATTACTAGAATTGAGCTTTGTTGATATGTTATACATGATGAGAAACCTCAGGATAATCTTGTAAACTCAGGAATATTTTCTCTGAACTTTCAAAGTAGTATGCATATGCCTTTGGTACTATCAGCTATTGAAATTGTATATAGTCCAAATTTGCACTTTAAACAAATGCTGGAAAGTTCAAAGAACTCACACGGGTTCTTCAAAAGGTGATTTTTAAGTTTTTGAATTGAACATTTTTTTTTCACCATTGAAGTTTGCCTTTCTTACTCTCCAGAAGAATCTGGGTAAAAATCAATTAAATCTGAGGCTGAGAGAGAATACTCACTATTAATATATTGTATTAATTTCCCCCTCCAGTTGTCTTTCTACAGTTGTGTATGCTCACCATAAGCAATTCCTTCTGGTTGCCTATGAGAAAATTAAGAGGAGAAAATGACCATCCAGTAATGTATGAGCTTGCCTCCCGTTAACTTGGGAGGCCATTGAAGCAGCTAGTAAAGGTCCTAGGAGAATGGGAACCCAATCAAATTGCATGTGCTATCCAGTATCAAATTCATTTTGAGGAAAAAGAAAGTGCCACTCTGGATGATCAGAGGTCACAGGTAGAACAGAAACCTCAGAGACTCACAGTCATTCACACAGGTGAAGGGGCCATTGAGTGCAAAAAGCAATGGTAACAGGGCAAAGAGTTTCCCCGCAAAAATTACATCGGAGGAGTTATTACAGCCCTTGGTTTTATGGATCCTGTCAAAGAGAAATGACTTCTGCTATCGCAGACTGGTAGCTATAGCCCCTGAAAAGTTCTATATATGCCAATGGAATGGTTCTGTGAGATTTCAACAGAGGCTGACTCAGAAAAAGAACAGTAATACCTTGCGGTGTTCATCTGAGCTGCATCATGACTTTCAGAAAATCCAATATAGCATGTGCTTATTTTCTGGCCAATATCTAATCTGAGAAATCCAAAATGTCTTAATAAAGTTTCCCAATTTAATAAAATCCTGCCTTACATGTAAGTAGTTAAATCTAAAAGAAAACTACTTTCATTGGCAATAAGAAGTTGAGATTTTCAGTTATTTAACCAGTCTTCTTATATTTTTAAAGGATGATAAATGATCATATATTCTTTGTATAGATTTTTTAATAATTAAAAACAGATAAAAGAATATTTCAGTTTCCATGAGTCTCCCTGCCCTCTAATTCTCTGTGTTTGGATAGGGTAGATGAAGGCAAAGGAAAAATGTTTAGGCATCCCTTAAGTGCATCAGTAAGGTCACAAAGATTCATCTGGGTATAAATTTACCAGAAAGAAAACAACCATTGGTTATGGGAACAATATATCACCTCAAATCTAAGATAGTGACTAGTTTAAAAGAATCCCAAAACCAGATCTAATATTCAGTTATTTAATATTCTTCAAATATTATTCATGCTCACAGAGGAGAGAGAATGATTCCATTAAGATTATCAGAGACTCTGTGGCCATTTATCATTATGAATTAAAGTGTTTTCTCTGCTGCTTATTTATGCTCTTCTTTGACTCTAGTTTAAAAGTTATTCAGAGTGAACACTGTAAAATCAGACTACACAAGCAGAAAGTAAAGCAATCTGAGCCATTTGCTGAGAAGTAAGTATAGGGAGTTATATGGCTCATACAGTACTGGTCCATATAACCAAAGCAGATGGAAAGTTCCATACAGGTAGGAAAGAAAAAAAATTCTCAATTAATAACTAATTACCATCTGAAGAAACTGGTAGGCAGTCCCCACTCTACTCCAAAAACTAAGTTTTCTTGTTACTATTGAGTAATCTCAACCTTTAAAAAAAGTAAGAAAAATCTGCATTTAATTAGCTATCGTATACAAACAGCAAAGAAATATCATCATCCAGGTTAAATGTTTTTACCTACCTTTTAGAGAATGATTTTCAGCAAGTTACTGAGAAACAATGGCATAAAATTGTTTTGATATTAGAAGATATAGATTAATGTGTCTTTTGGCTAGTAACGGTAAAATATAAAAAGAAAAAATCTAGTATTTAAATTATATTTACTGCTGCATTTAATAATCAATTATATTTTATCCTAATATCGTTTTCCATATTTCTCCTTATAATCTATCATGAAATGAAACAAATACCATAAAATTCTGGGGTACATACAACTTTTTTGGTCTTCAATGGTGTTCATACATGAAATCTAACATTCATTGTTGGATACACAAAACATGATTTAAAGATAGAAATCAAACTAAATAAATATACTACTCTGTCCTTAAATGGACAAAGTCAACTCTTCTTCATACTGGTAAAATTAATTTCAACCATGATGATATGTTAAAGAAGATCCTAATAAATTTCAATAGAAAAAAAACAATTCTAGAGATCTGATACTCTGGAGAGAAATGCTTCTGTAAATGTTTGGCAATAGACAACAACTCAATCTGTTCTGAAGCTCCAGTGTATAGTTATTTTTTAGCTACCTCTTACTTGGTAAATAAAATAATAATTAAAATTGGTTATTACTGGATTTACCACATCCTAGTGTTGTCAAACATGAATTCTGTGAGTGCCCAGCCAGAAGCTTCAACTCTACTGCCTATCATTCATAATTCAGTAAGGTACTATTAATACTATCAGAGCAAAAAGTAATTGTAATTGTCACCCATCTAGAAACCCTAAAATGTTATGAACTCTACAATATTAATATCTTGCAAAATATACTGGTTTCATTAATGACACAACTGGTATGTTAGCTCCCAATTAATTTTTAGAATTAATTTAACACCTACTCCACGAGCTGGCAATCATACCTGATATATCTATTGAGACAAAGAACCTAGAGCTAGATAGGCAATGGGATCTATAGAAAAATATATTATACTGTAAAATTAACTTAGAAATAAAATTCTCCTTTTAGCATATTGCTATAATTAATGATCAGTCCATCACTTAACATCTATCAGAAACCTTCTTTCAGTGGATGGTATGAAGACTTTTTAATAGAAGAGTAGCATTGAGATGCTTATTTTAGTAGAATAAAATACAAATGAAATAGCAAAATAAAAACAATTTTAAAATACAGTGTTTTACTTTGGTAGGCTAGTTGCTTCCTTATACTCCATCCAAAGCTCTTTTAATATATCTGAAACTAAAACACAATAAACTCATATATCCAGTGGCACATGGGAAATAATGTGGACTGCAATATCCTGAAAACTTACATGAGAAACAAAACAGAAGCTGGCCACCAAAAGAAAACTAGCTCCCATTGTCCGCTTTAACAATTTTGTCTAGATAAATCTTAACTTAAATTTATGATGCATATTCTACTGAGAGGTCATATGCATCTTTAGTGCTGTAAAATTTGTGAGTAGAGAGCAGAGAAAGGTGTTGGGAGCTGCAGACCCTCAGACCCTGAACTTTCTATGACCCCTTGCCTGCCAGAGTAAACAATTTGCTTTGTTATGCTTCCAGCTGCTCTGAGCATAGAACCCTCATGAGTTCCTGATAACAAGGAAGTAGTTTTTGGTGGGCTTGCATTGAAAAATCCCTAGAGCTTGGGTGTAGCCACCAGTTAAGTAGACCACTATATAAGCTGCCTTGGAACATAATAAAATGGGCATTATTCCTACAAGAGTGACCCATGTCTCTATGTGTTCTTTATTCCCCAGACCCTTGCCTGACCATGGTTGCAGGTGGTGCAGACACCACTGAAAGGAAGATAAGCTTATTTTTGTTTGTCAAATTCACCTTGGTAAGTGTTCTAAATCCATGACTTATGAATTAAAACACCAATGGAGGGATATATCTATCTAAAACCTATTGTCCTTATTCTGTATGTCCTTCATAATTTCCAATGACAGATTTGAAAAGTGATATCTTTGTCACTCAATATCAAATATCTTAAACATATATTCAGTTTTACATATTTCTAAAAAGCAGGATAATAGCTATATAAATCCAGCCATATATATATATATAACCAATAATTTTAGTTACGATAGTTTTTATAGATAGGAAAATTAGTTCCATGAGGATTGATACAATGCTAGGGAATCATGCAATGACTTTCTTTATGAGTCATCGTGTCTTTTAGAGAAAAATTGTAATTGCAAACAAATGAATGGAGAAGTATTAAACCATACAAATTGAATTTACCAGGCCCTACTGCACACATCTTCCTGCCACTTCAGTTTACCCATGCCTGTTGAATTGGGTAATCAACTCTCACGTGCCCTTAGAGGTTTCCTTTGAGTTTATGGCAAACTCTTTTATCACATCATCTTAATTTACAGGCCATAATATTGCACTTCAATATAAGTGACAATAAGTGTAACTATTGTTTTATTTTCATCAAAGAGTATGCCTGATTTCTTCAAAGAACAGTCTGAACGCTCTTGGTGACAGGTTGGACAGGTTTAACTTGTGAGGTTGAGCCTCAGACAGGTTTTCTAAGAAAAAAGTCATTGCACAATAGAACACATAATATTGGCCTAAATAAATAACAAAGGAAAACATCTTGTTTTAAAGTAATAAACAAGAAGCTCAATGTCAGTTTAGTAGTTGTTCACGTGAATTCATTTTGGGGATTTTTAAAACTATTCTAGTGATATATGATTCTGGGATTTTTTTTTCCAGTTGGTATCTTGTTTCACCATGGTATTTTGATTTGCAATGTTGTTATAACACACTTCTAAATAAGAGGTTGTGTTTCTTCCAACTTTGTTAATTTTCATTAACTTGAGTTTGCCTTTTATTTTTTTAAATTCTGGATACACATAAATTTTAGGATTCTATTTGCAATTCTGTGTAAAGTAACTTTGTTTGTTTTATAATATTGTAGATAATTTAAAACTGTGTGCACATATCAGCAGTGTTGGAGAGAAATGTAACATCCTTAGTTATGTGACACATATCAGCACATATTAGCAGTGTTGTGGAGAAATGTAACATCCTTAGTTATCCTCAGATTTTGATGTGTGCTTATAACAAATCTCTATTTTCATTAGTTATATTTCAAATATAAAATAATTATGCATTGAACACATATTGAGTCTTTTATGTGGTTATTTTTGTCCCTTCTTCTCCAATGATCCTTATATAATATATATATTATGCATGCAGCGCTTACATATTTGGAGTTGCTGCAGATGATAGCACTCATTCTGACAGAGTATCCAAGGACTAATCTATGGGAATTGATAGCATAAGAAATGATACATTGCAGTTGACTTTTTTTTTAACTCTTTTGGCTTTTTTGGGACCCACCATCCAGCTCCCAAATAAATCACACAGTGAGTCTTATTTTTACTTATGAATGCCTGCTTTAGCTTGGCTTGTTTCTAGCCAACTTTTCTTAACTTGAATGATTCCATTTACCTCTTGCCTCTGAGCTTTTATCTTTCTCTTCTTTATGTTGTTGTTTTCCTTCTACTTCCATGTCTGTTGTGTAGCTGTAGGGCTGGACCCTGAAGTCATCCTCCTTATCCTGCTACTTTTTTTTTTT
>PVIU01022060.1:0-30233 GCA_004026605.1 Ondatra zibethicus | reverse complement strand
TGTTCTACTGCATAAACACTACAATATTCAGTATCTAACCCAGCCAAAGTCTCCCATTAAATAGTTCCTAAAATTTACAATTATACTCTGTAAACTGAAAATAAAAACTCAGTGTTTGCACTATCCTTCTTGCTCGAACTCTTATCTTTTTCCTTCTCTCTCCATCAAATTCATGGGATGTTTTTTCTTAGACAAGAATTATGGGTTAATGTAAAATGTAAGAGTTAATAAGAAGTCCGAGCTAATAGGACAAGTAGTTTATAATTAATGTGGGCCTCTGTTTCTTTGGGACTGAATGGCTGTGGAACGGGGTGGGACAGAAAGCTCCACCAACACACATGGGCCAGAAAATCCCAGTAATGGGGGTCACGGGAGATCCTTTGAGAATCCAGGGAAGGAAAACTGAAGGAAAGCATCACTTTAGCAGCTGATCATGGGGGGAAAAATCCAAAAAACAAACGATCAAAACAAACAAACAAACAACAAAAACCCCAGGCTTTTTGGCCCTAACAGACATGGTGTTTTGAGAAGACTGTAAATGACCTGCAGTCTCTTTCAGGAACAGCTGGGCCTGAAAATATAGGAGACAGGAAGTCAGATGACAAACTTTTGAGGTTTTCAACTATTTAAGAGATCTGTCTGTATGTTCCAGTCTGTCACATATGTCCTCCATGTGTCCACGATTGGGCAAGGGTTGGTAGTTTGCTCACCAGGGCATTAGTACTGGGAGGTGAACATTTAGGGAGCAGTTTCTGTTCTCATCCTCATGGAGGACTGGTGCCATGGTAATGAGGATCTGTTGGAGTGAATTTGTCACCCTAGTGCCATGTAATCACACGGTGTCTGTCACTCACGTCTCTTCTATCAATCTCCATGTGAGAGGACAACAGCAAATTGTCTGAGACACTGGAATCCAGATGATGGCAGCTTGATCTTTATCTTTCCACCTATAGACCTCTCTTTCCTCTTGCTGCTTTGTTATGTTTTGGTAATTTTTTCATGTATGATACTTTGTTGAAACATATAGTCACATATAAGCTTATAACTTTAATCTGTAGAAAGCCTATGTCTGGCAAACTCCCAGGCCTCCGTGGTGGACCTACCACAATTACGATATTAAATGGCCACATCAAATTGCCCTCTGACTTCACATCTCTATACTCATAGGTTAGGGAGCTCTCTCCCCTCATCAGAGAATTTCCAAATGCAGGAATCTGTGTTTCACAAAAAAACTCAAAACTCAGAGGAGTGTCTGTGGAGTTCCCAGGCAGAAATGTGTTATTCCTATTGCGCCTCCTTCTGAGGCTCAGACACCATCCTGGAAGAAGGATGAAAAGATTTTTGATCCAGAGGTCGTAGATTTGCAATGAAGCTGTGTCTTCTAGACATGAGAGTCTCACTGTGCTTAGGAAAACTGTGATCAAGCCTATCAGTATTCTAGCATGGAAGGGAAAGGAGCTCACTGGCCCCTCCCCTAACTGAAAGATGTTGACAGTTGGTGGCTTCTAGAGGAGGAGGAGGAGTCAGCTTTCCTTATGGTGCTGATGCAAGGGTAAGTTGAGCAACATTTGGTGGATAGCCCTACACACATGGGAATAAGAACATGAAATGATCTCACAGCTGATTCTGAGATCAGGGAGGATATGGAGAAATTTAGTAGACTATGTTAAAAGTACCCAATATTTATGTATAATATCCTCAGAAATTAGCTACCATGTATTACTTGAAGTTCATTGTTTAATCCTGTTAAAATTGTTATAAAAACTTTATTATTTTAAAGGAACAGGGTGAGAATTCACTGTTACTGAATTTTTCTCTATGTGCAGTGGAAGTCATTGTCACTGCAGCTTAGCTCTATGTGTTTTGGACTAAAGGAGTTTGGCTGTAGAGTCAGATGATGGGTTTATTCACTTATGCTTTTCAACTATTTAATTTTCCAGGAAATGTGAACTGTACAACCTTAATTTTCATTGGTTTTACGTGAAATTTAGTTAATATTCTTGCTGTTTGCCACTTCTGTGCACAACATAAGCGCCACTCATCCATGTCCCTTTAGGTAGACAGCAGAGGAGCTTGGTTCAAGATGTATTGGTGTTTACTCCGCTTGTTCTTGATCCTCCTTGTCACTCCAGAACCATTTAAAAGCCTCCACATTGATGTCAGGTGTGAAGACTGCAAGCCTTGTGTGTTAATGTGGTGGTCAGTGAATCTCATAACTTGAAGGACAAGGAAAGGAGGAGAGATGTGAGTTCAAGGCCAGACTGCCTGTGTAGCAAGCAATTCCTGACCTGGTGTCAAATATCAGACCAGATATTACATACTGACAAAGTAGTGTTTGAACGAAGAGGCTGATGTTCTAGATACTGAAAACCACTTTTTAAGAATTCTTCTGTGATTTGGGCATTAAGGTAATAGATGGCACTTAACTTGTAACAATATAAACAAGTTCTTATCTACTTAAAGCCTCTTATTGCATCGCTTTCTCCTGAGTGAACTACATATATATATAAAGTTTAATTCATTAACTGGACCAGCTCTTCAATGTATTTACATAAAAAGTGAAAATGGCTCAATTTTTATGTAGATAATCCAAAAGCATTGTAAATGTATTTGAGGTCTGTGTGTCTGTGTATATCTAAATATAAAAGTGAAATTGAAACATACCTATATCTATATTTATATATATATATATATGATAACTCTTTGCTTTCTGGAGTCTGACTCACACAGGTACCTGTACAAATCTGAAACAAAGGCCAACCAGGGCTCTGCTTCTCCAGTGAGGAGCTGAGCGCGCTTGCAGTCCTCGCTTCTGTGTGGCTTTCCTTCCAGATGCAGGCAGCATAGTAGCCATTGGTTTACCGTGAGAGATGGGCTTGGGGAAATGTATGGGTGGAGAGTCTTGTAGGATAGAATAGAGTTTTATGCCCTGATGTCAGCTGATTTAAAGTCTCAAGATGGCTCTCCTTCAAATTAGAAATTTTATCCCAGTGATTTTGTAGCTTGGTGAGGGATCTTGCCTACTTGGCCCCTTTCACTAAATTTTTGCTTTTTTAAAGCAATTCCTGCAAATGGCAAAGACACAAACCATGGATGGAGGTTCACCGAACTTCGGGAAAAGGGAAGGGTCAAATAGACATTTCAAGATCAACCATAATAGCACATCAACATTATATTTATTCAAAACTATATACAAAATGTAGGAATGACATTCACAGTAAGACTGATGACTACAAGGTTTTAGACCTAAAAGGGATCTATCATCATCAGGTTATAACTCTGGCTTCTTCTAGGTGGGTTCCTGTGAAGAAACATAGGAACCCATGTCTAGTCTTTGAATAGCCACCAAACATGCCTGCAGAGTAGGAAGTTCAGGGTTTTCTATTACACATTTTTATCAAAGTTATGTCTGTACTCCTGGGTCATGACATTCTTAATCCAAGGGATTACTTGACCTTTCTAATCAGGTCAGGCTGAGGGCCAAAGTCAGCCTGACATATCAGGAAATAAAGATTTGTACCACAGTCTGAAAGTTTGTGAGGGTGACGTCACATACCACAATACCAACTCTGGTCATTGTGGTTGTTCCAGTTTTCTCGGACTGCGGGGTTGGCCAACATAACATGATCACTTGTGCTGCATCTATTGGAGACAGCTGTGCACATGATGGCTTCTGGGTGCAGCCCACACACCTATCTTGCCAAAACTGCCCAAATTATTTCTCTGGTGTCTCCCTTACATGATGAAGGCCATGTTTCATAGCACTGAGTCCTCTCCATGGTGAGAATATCTCCTGGATTTGAGGGAGAGAATACAAATTTGACAGAGGTTTCTTGGTGGAAAGTGAGCCACAGCCCACATTGCTATCCATTTGGGGTCTGTCATCAACACAGAAAGCCTTGTTCTGCACTTAATATGTTTGGTGAACAGAGTCTAGCCTCAGATAAAAATCTGTTAAAGTCAGTATAGGGCCATGTGCCATGTAATCACTCTTGATATGAAGTTATGACCATGTTTTTATCACTAAGGAGAGTGGGTCCTTGTCACACTCAAGGCCATGAGTTCTGTTCCTGGCTCCATTGCTGTCACCAAAGTACTGGTCTTGTAAAGAGAAGGTGCCGCCCAACACCCTAAAATGTAACCTTGACCTCACTTGCTGGTAATCAGGGAGCTGGCAGGGCCCCATTGATGTCAGTTTATGGCCTTTGTCCTTATATCATTCTTCAACCAACTGATGGTGTAATTAGTGTGTAGATTGTGTACATGTCCTAGGTTAGACCAAAGGTCAAACTGTTGTTCTTGACCTGGACACAGAGGATTTCCTGGGTGCTGCCCGCTCACCCTCCATTCCATGCTGTGTCCCTGTCATTTGACATTCATGTGTGGTCAAGATTATTTCGAAGCCATAATGTTGCCTTGACACATTTGTGAGAATTTTGCCTGTGTTGGAACAATGACGAATATAACCCACAAACCAGATGGAAGCAAAAGGAGCTTTCAGATGAATTCCTTATTGATCAGAGTTCATGGCCTATGATCTGATGTCCGTCACTGGTGAAGATTCCAATTGTCTTGGTGAACATGGCATGGCCTTGTTCACAAATGAGGCTATGGTGTGTCCAACAAAATTGACATGAATATAATGCCTGGCTTCAGACCAGGTCATGGTTACTGGGGTGTCCATTTCCTTTGATCCTTAAGATGAGGTTTGGTTCCTTTAAGGCCTGGCTCCTTTGTGGCGGGATTTTTTCTTGGAATGCATAGAGCAAGGGTGCAGCCCGTACACCCTTCAAGATGATCAGTGGTTCAGGAGCAGACTGATTTCCTTTGAGGTCTGTTCATGGCCTTGCCCCTAGGTGGGTAATCAGGTCATCATCAGGATCTGAATCTTGGAAGATATAATGTGTCCAGGAGTCAGTTACTCAGAATAAGACCAAACATGCATTAGTCAGCAATTTTTAGAAAACAGGCTGTTGTGTGAGTTACATTTGAGATCTGTTCATTCCTAAATAAATCAGTTTAAGGTCCCTTTAATTCAAGGTACAGTTATGATTCAGAAAGCTATATGGACAATAGGACTCTCTTTTTCGTATGCTATGTCTATATTGATAGATCATTTCAGTGAGCCCCTGGCACATTGCAGCAATGGTTCACACTTGCTTACATGTGTTGAGGGTGTGGTCTCCATTGAATGAAGCCTGTGTGTGATCTGCACACCTATTGTTGAGCATGTCAGCTCCCAGTAGTGCTCAGAAAGAGAGTGGTGTAGTCACGGCCAAGATTATGGATGAACAACCTGGGATGTGTCCGCATTGCTGTCTTAGCTGTAGTAAAATAGCTGAAAATCAGGCCTAGGCCCAGTGTGCCTCATGGTCCACGGTCTAAACACAATATTGATTCACTTTAGCTTTGGCCTTGGCACTCTTCTTTATGTCCAGGGCTTATTGGGGGAGAATGAGTCTGGGCCATTTGTCCCAGAGCTCTGTGTGATATAGGCTCGAGATACTTCTGACACTGATAAACCTTGGACACACACCTTTTTGTTTGGTTTCTCCTAGCCTTGGCTCATTTTTTGTTTTCATACATGTCTTCGTTCCCTTGGCCCATGCTGGGTGAAGATCAGGTACAGCCCCAGGCACATCTCTTCTTCTTTGGGACTGGGCATCTTCAGGTTCATGGAGAGGCCTCATCTCCAACTTGTCTTGCTTTGGGCCCAGGACTCTGCAGCATAAGGTATAGACACAGAGCCACAGCTCCTAGTTGGGCCCAGGACTCTGCAGCATAAGGTATAGACACAGAGCCACAGCTCCTATTTGGGCCCAGGAGTCTTCACTGTTAGGGATGGGCCCAGGCTCACATCACATTTTGCTTGGGGCCTAAGCCCCTTCAGAATTAGGGATTCACCCAATCTCACATCTGCACAATTTTAGGGCTGGGATTCTTCATGTTTAGTAATAGGCCCTGGCCCATATATCTTCTTTTTGGGGCCCAGGACTCTTCAAAGACAAGGGGAGGCCTGTCCAAATTTTCTCCTTTATTCAGGCCACGGGCTATTTGGGCTTAGTGAATGACCCAGGGCAGAAACCCTTTTAGGGGTCTGAGCCTCTTCAGCTTTTTGAAAAGGCAAAGGATCACGTTTTCTTTCATAAGTCCAAGCCCTCTTCATTGTGAATGATAGGCTCAAACCAACATCTGATTCTCTTTTGGGCTCAAGCCTCTTCATAGATAGAGATGGGTCAGGCCCACATCAATTCTTCTTCTTAGGGCCAAAGCATCTTCAGAGTTAGGGAATGACCCAGGTCCACATTTCTCCTTTCTTTGGTCCCAAGCCTCCTCATGGTTAGGGAATGGCACAGGCCCACATCTCTCCTTCCAAGGACCTAGGACTCTTCAGTGTCTGGAATAGACCCAGGACCACATCCATTCCTTCTTTGCTCCTATGACTTTTCTGGGTTAGGAAAAGGCCCAGGCACACATCTCTACTTGATTTAGCCTGGACCTCTTCAGGGACAGAGGTAGGCTCAGGCCCACATATTTTTTCTTATGGCTTTGGCCACTATTGATTATGTAGGATTAGTCCAAGTCTATATCTCATTGTTTTGGTCCAGGACTGAGTAGGATCAGGTCTCTGCCAGGCATATTCCTTCTTTCGTCCCTGGTCTCTTTACATGTAGGGATACACCCGGCCCAGACATCTTCTTCACTGTACCTTGGCATTTCCAGGCTAAGGGGACATGCCCAAGCCCACATTTCTTCTTTATTTGGGAATGGCCTCTTTCATTGTTGCCAGTCCTCCTCAGGTTAAGTATTAAGTCCCAGCTGACATTGCTTCTTGATTTAACTTATGCCTTTGCAAGGTAATTGTTAAGCCCAGGCTCAAATCTCTTCTTTGGGCCGAGGCCATTTTGAATAAGGGATAGACCCAGGACCACATCTCTACATTGGGCCCTGACCTCTTCAGGATAAATGTTAGTACCAAGCTCACAAATCTAATTTATTCAGGCCCAGGCCTTTTCCTAGTAAAGTTTACGCCCAGGCCCAAATCTCCTCTTCATGTGGCCCAGGCTTCTTCAGACTAAGGGCTAAACCCAGTTTAACATCTCTTCATCGTTGGGCACAGGCTTCTTCAGAAGAAGGATTAGGCCAAAGCCCACATCTCTTCTTCTTTCGGGCCAGGCCCCTTCAGGATGAAGGTTAGGCCCAGGCCCACATCTCTTCTTCATTGGGCCCAGGCCTCTTCATGGAAAGGGTTAGGCCCAGGCCCATATCTTTCTTCTTTCGGCCCAGGCTTTTGAGGTTAAGCATTAGGCCCAACCCACTTCTCTTCTTCATTGGCCCAGGCCTCTTCAGGGTAAGACTTGGCCCAGGCAAATGTCATTTCTTCATTGGGCCCAGGTGTCTTCAGGGTACAGATTAGGCCCAGGCCCACAACACTTCTTCATAGGGCCCAGGGTTCATCAGGGAATGGGTTAGGCCCAGGCCCACATCTCTTCTTCATGGGGCCCAGGCCTCTTCAGAGTAAGGATTAGGCCCAGGCCCACATCTCTTTTTCTTTTGAGCCAGGCTTCTTCAGGAGAAAGGTTAGGCCCAGGCCCATGTCATTTCTTCATTGGGCCCAGGCCTCTTCAGGGAAAGGGTTTGGCCCAGGCCTCCATTTCTTTTTCATTGGGCCCAGGCCTCTTCAGGGTAAGTGTTAGGCCCAGTCCCTACCACATCTTCATTGGGCCTAAGCATTTTCAGCATAAGTTTTAGGCCCAGGCCCACACTCTTCTTCATTGGGCTCAGACCAATTTTCGGTAAGCATTAGGACCAGGCCCACATCTCTCCTTTATTCTCATCCAGGTTTTTCAGGGCAAGCGGTAGCCCCGGGCCCTCTTATCTTTTCATTTGTCCAAGGTCTTTATAGAGCCACCTCTCTTCTTCTTTGGCTCTGGGATTTTTGGGGTTCAGCAAACTGATCCAGCAGAGTGATGTGTTGTAAAATATGAACACTTTTACATAGTGTTCATATCAGCTTCGCTTTTTGAAAGAGAGAAAGAGAAACATCACAACAACAGACTTGTCAAAAGTGATCAAGATTGGCCGTCCAGTGTGTGCTAGCTAAATCCACGTAAATCCTCAGAAAGTTTGAAAAGAAATTCCAGAAAAAAAATTATAGAGTTAAACACAGCTTTTTGCTGTTTGCTGGCAGTGTGCCGCAGCTCCTTTAAGAGAGATTTTCCTGACTCAGCAGCAGCAGAAGAAGAAAACATGCACCGGTTTAAAATGCCAGCTTTCTGGGCTATGTTGCCAGGATGACCTCTGACTCTTTCAGGCAGGAAGTCCAGCTACAGAGCATTTGAGTTGAGTTTGTAAGCAGAATCCTGTGGCTTGCTTGAAGGCAACATGGACTCGCTGTGTTCCTGGAAGTGGGGCAATGCAGGCAGGTCAGAGTCACAAGCAGCTAAGAAGCACAGGAGGCTCTGCTATTATTGGATGGACAGGAATGGCATGCACTACCATATTTTTCCTAGCAATGATGCAGTTTAAATTTTTAAGATGTGCTTAGCATTTTCAGAAGTGCTTCTGTACACTAAGAATTACAGATACACACTAGGAAACATTCAGACATAAAAGACCTATAAATGGGTCATAGCCTTGGATAAATGTACGTAGGCTTAGGAGAGAGAAAAAAAGAGGTATAGAGAGTGGGAAAAGAAGTAATTGTTTTAAGAAGTCATTAAAGAGACAGAGTACAGACAATCATAGATTAAAAAGACCGAAGAAAAATGAGCCACGTAATAATGGAAACTTCACAATCTGGATTACGTATATTATTTTGTTGTTTTTTTTTAATTTTTTAGACTGTGAAGGAGCTAAGTACAGAGAGACATATCATTGTATGGGCTGTTACCCTAATCCAGCATCTATATTAAAGGTATCTTGACTTCAGAATTTGGGTCTCAGGGTATGGTGTTTTGGGAATGAGGTTTTACTTCTGTTTCCACAGAAGATGAGAACCTGTGGAATGCTTCCAGGCAAATATGGTCTGATAGACTATGCCCCCCTGAAAGGTTGCTGTGAACATCCTCAAAAATTATTTTGCCTAACCTCTGATTGAGATGAACCTAGCAAACAGGATACACCATGAAAGACTTGATTAACAGTGCCTCCAAACAGCAGGAAGGGGCATGGACAGATCTATGCCCATATTCCCAAATATTGTTTATAATTGCTTGTTTACATTTAAATGGGGATATGCTATGGAGATGAATAATTTGCATTGGAATAGATCTTGGTTAGTTGATACAAATTTAAGGTCAACCTTGTTATACGTATATTTCTGCTGTTGATTAATGTGTTGTGATTATGTAGTTCATTTTGAAAATGTAATGTATAATTAAGAAATATATGCTAATAGATAATCATCTATAATGATCAAGCTTGTAGTCATGTTAGTTAATTTTTCTAGATGTATAGAGACATATTTCAGTTATGTATTCTTCAAATCTTTCATAGACCTTCAGAATATGGCATTTAAAATGTTTAAAAACTTAAGACAAACAAGCGGGTCCTCCCTCCTACAGTTTTCTGTTATCTCCTTGACCTGTGTTCAGAGAAACACGTAGAAACACAGACATCTATTCCCCACCATACAGATGATACAAATTATACATTATACAACTAGAAAGATGAAATATGTAGTGAGGAGAGACAGGAAATCCTTGAATGTAGCACACACTTGGTTTTTGGCCTAGTACTTATGGGAAGTACCTAAAGGCTTCTTTCCTGACCATATCTTGGGGACAAGGTCACATCCAGTCCTCCTCCTCCTCTAGGGCACTTCACAACAAGCAGGAGCAAGTTCAGTGGGCATGTGTCATACTCAACCCAAATGGGCAATGCATAATTTTTGGTCTATCATTTCTGATTCTCGACTGTCACGAAATTTGTACAGACATGTGAATTGGAGTGTGCCATCTGCTAGATCTTGGACACCAATCTGACTGTTAAATTTTCCCTGTAACCTGTCCCTTCACCACCATTGAACACAGCTTGAAGTAGGATTGCATAGGAAACAGGTTATCATGAAGTTTCCAAACATGGCCCTTACATTGTAGTTGATGACTTCTGAGAATGTCAGTCCCTCTAGAACAGAATAACAACAGAGTTTCCTCCTGTTGATGTTTAGAGCCAGAAGTCTTGAGACTAGATGCCTCAGCTGATTTCAATTTTTTCAAAAAATTGTACAGGTGTCGATTAGTAGAAGTAATGAACATATATAGAACCATCACACATGAACATGCATATAAAGATTCACCCGCAGATAACAGATATAGTAACACAAGTTTCTTAAATAAAAGGACAAGTGTAAAAAGTGGATATTGAGAGTGTGACATCACTGTCTATGGCCTAAAGGCACGTGCAGTTGTATATATCTAAACACACATTTATGTGTGTAAGTACATATAGGCATATATTATACATACATACATACACACACATCTATCTAGATTAGACATGGTGTGGCATATCATTTAAATATGAATGTGGATAATGGGAAGGGTTTGGGATAAGGAAGATGGCTTTAGTTCTGTTTCATATTCTGTCTCTAACTTCAGTTATAGTACATACAATCACTAGATATAAATGATGGGGAGAAACAAAGTTCCTCAGACCCCCTACATTAGGAGTCTGTGAAGCACTTCCCACTTGCCCTGGACACTATGGGCTGCCATAGCTGACAGGTGACCAGGACTTAGGGCACAACAGCAGGCTTCATCCTGCACCAGTCTGTGTTACAGTCTCGGTGTTGTTATCCCTTGACCTCATTCTCTGGTGAGTTGCAGGTGTCATCTAGTTGCATCCTTGTTTGGCAAGTTCCTAGGCACATGTCACAATAGGTACATTATTTCTACTGCTATGGCACAGGTCTTCTTAAATGCATCTTGGCTGCCCAGTGGTGGCACATACCCTTAATTCTAGAACTCAGGAATAAGATACAGGCAGATTTCTGTGAGTTCGAGGCCAGCCTGGTCTACAAGAGCTAGTTCGAGGACAGGCACCAAAGTTACACAGAGAACCCCTGTCTCAAAGTCCACATTGTGCCTCATACCCTTTATCATCCTCCTCTTCCCAGTATAACACACTGGCATTTAATTAGGCTTCATCCCATATGTCCTGCATGCTTTTCTCCCTCCACATATCTCAAACCTCACTGCATACCTGCAATTCCTTCTGAAATCCAGTCCACTCCATACACAGGGTTCAGTCCCATCAACACCACAGCCTTTTCCTTGGCAATGAGCTGGTTTATGAGGTAACAGAGGCCTGACCACACCTCTGTACAGCTTCTTCCTCTCTGAGTGTAGCATAAGGAACAATGATGCTTTCCCACACAGTGCTAAGTGCACTGTCCCAACAAAGTAGAAGGCTGTCCATGTGTGAGATCATCTTATTAAAAAATATGAATATAAAATCATCCTGACTCATATAACAATGTATATACTTTAGGGAAGATATGAGACAGCATTCAATGTCCTCTATAAGTTATTTCATACCTATGATATAAATCTGCAGACAGGAGCACACATAAAGGTGAAAAACATGTAGAGAAGTAGAGAATTAGGGGGTAGAGTGCTGACATGATGTTTCTTATGATAGTGACAGTAATGTTTTTTCAAATATTCTGTCAGCTATGAGTACAAATGAAAACATTGATACAACAGAAGTCCTTAGTGAAGGAGACATCAGTATCCTGGATGCTTTTCCTCCCTTCCCTGGACAAGCTCTGAGTGATGGTTTAATGTGGGCAACAAACAGCAATATTCATCCTTCCATACCTAGGCTGCAAGCTGGAGTCCTGGTCCAGAGACCCCTGTGCCGCTTCCTTCCAAGGCCCCTCTCTCTGGTGAGAGGAGGGTTTCTCTCCCTGTGGTCTTTGGGGGCTAGGCCCACTGCTATGAGACTTCTCATCCCTGCTCCTCCTTGTCCTGCTTAGAATGAACTGCCCTCAGGCAGGAACATTGCCAGTCCCTCACTCTGTTTCGTCTCCATATTTAAGGTTCCAATGAAGAAGTGCCTCACACTGAGTGAGTCACTCATGTCCTGAATTCAGGTAGCGTCCCTCCCAGAAAACAGCCCAAACTTACCCAGACACTTGGGCCTGCTTTGAATCCCTCCCCTCCTTGGTGGGCTCTGTGTTGTCCTCAGGCAGAGAACACTGCTGTTGCTAAGGCAGGGGGTTACCCGTGACATCACACAAGCCTCAACTCACTTCATTCTGGGAATCACAATGGGCATCATGGCCTCAGTTACTTTTCCTCTTTGTCCCTCCTTGTTCTCTCCCAAGCTGTGTCAGGCATCCTTGGAACCACTTAGATTTGTGGTAGTAGCTTGAAGTGTTTCACAGAGACCCCTCCATGGGAATCTCCTCTATACATCTTGTTTCAGTCCTCAGTCTTTTCTGAGGAGGAACACAGTTGACAATGCTGCATCCTCATCTCAAATGTCTGAACTCACCCTCTGCCTCATCACCTCAGATTCTCCAAAGGTATCCTGGCTTATTGCCGGCACTCTCCTGCAAGGTGCCATCTTCTGCTCCGTGTCTTTGGCCACAAAATTCACTATACCTTGTTTACTGCCTTACCTCTGTGCACAGTTAATATTTTAGCTTGTGGTAGATTGTGGGTAATTAGCTGAGTGTTTGCCTGCAAGACCTGTGGTCCTTAGTTTAAGAGGGAATAGCATGAAGAAAATATACATATAAATAATGAATAAACATAAAACATGCACGGCTCACAATAGATTGCAATGCAGGCCTCCAGCTTGAGGTGCAGAGAATCCTGTAAGCCCATGCTTTTCCTTGTCCCATCCTCACCTGATATTGCACCTGAATTACTGTGGATCTCAGTGATCATTCTGTCGAGTTATGTTTCAAGCCACAGGGCCCATGCACTTGCAGGCTGTGCAGTGTTGGGTGCTGGTTTTGTTAGCCCTTCTCTGACTTGGGATTCTTTGTCTCATCTTGTTTCCCTTGTGCAGTAGCTGTAGTCTGTCAAACACCAGGTTTCCAGTGTTTCTCATGAAGGCCGCTGCATGTAAAACATGACCAACACCTGACCAACAGCATTACTGGAGGATGCTGGGCACATGGCCATGGGGCCAGTGTGCATTCTGTGTAGTGTTTCAAAATACTGAAATATTGGTAGATAATTGTGAAAATCTGTAAATTTTTAGCTCAATTACCCTGGCAATATCCAGCTCTGAAATGAGGATGTGTTAATGGAGACACAATGTGTGTGTTTGCATTCAAGAAGCCTCTCATGTTACAACACTCATGAGCATGAGGACCCTGTGGGTGTCACTTGAAGACTGTGTAAAATCAGATTGCCTGATGGAAGGACAGGCATGCACTGCAGGTAAATGAGCAGCCATTGTGACCTGAGTCTGGTCATGTGCTCTCTGCTACACAGGCTCATTGTGGCCGTAGCAGACCCTCCAAGATGGAGCATAGCTTTTATGTGGGTGTGCTTGGGGACAGAGAGACCCTGCCATTCATTATTGTGAAAAGTTTTCGCCTCTTCTTAAAGTATCACCCTCTTTGAGCAGTGCAAGGAAAAATTATGAGCAACCTGATTAAATCCTAGAATCAGAACTTAAAGTAGAATTAATGTTCCAGTCCCGTGCATTAGTACATTAAGGTAACTCATGTGTTAATTCCATGTTGAGACTAACATG
Organism: Ondatra zibethicus; assembly: GCA_004026605.1. Taxonomy (NCBI): domain Eukaryota; kingdom Metazoa; phylum Chordata; class Mammalia; order Rodentia; family Cricetidae; genus Ondatra; species Ondatra zibethicus. The sequence continues at coordinate 16,514 of PVIU01022060.1, read as the reverse complement.
TCCATGTATTTTGAGTTAAATGACCTCAATAAGTTTGCTTCTCAATGAGAAGAACATCTGTGTCACTTTTCAGTCAGTCTGATCTCTCCCAGCATCTGCAGTTTCCCGTCTCTGACAGTAGAAAGAGTGTGAGTCTAGTTGCCGGTGTTCCCAGTGTGGATTCAGTTCCTTCACTGTGCTTTCCCATGTCATAAAGACCCCGGGTTTACCCAGCACATGTGCATTGAAGCTGACATCTTAATTAGCATGGTTATCACTATGGGGATTAAGAATAAGAGGGACATTACTAGATAGCACTGTATAAGCTATAGTTTACTCCCTTATAGACTATGCTCCATAGTTGCTGAAAGCCAACACTGTGTCGTTTTTGTAACTAGAGTTGAGATGACTGAGGAGTTTCCCTCTGTGTGATTGCTCCATGTCTTTGCTATTCCCAGTGGACAGGCACCTGGTGGTTCCTATTCCTTGGCTATTGTGAATGGCCCAGCTATGAGCATTTGAGCAAACCTTTGACACACTAGTTGTGTCCTCTGGATCTGTACCCAGCAGTGCTAATGCTGGATCTCATGGTGGCTATGTCTCTGTTTCCCGAAGAGCTTCCATGTTGTTTTCCAAAATATCAGTGTATTTATGTGTAAAATTTCAATTACTATTTATATTCTGTCATATTATCATTGGAAATTATTTCAGCTATAAAAATTACTGTACATCTGATGGTAAGCCCAAGGTTGGAGAGCTCCCTTCTGAATATTTGTAAGTATTACCCTTATGCTAAATGGTCAGAGTATCAAATTTCCACCAAGGTGTTACGTTTACTCCCATGAATTACTGAGATCTCCAACCTCATCAGGATTTTGTGCAGTGTATTTTGGGCAACATGGAAATTTACAATGTTTCATAAGAGAAACATTACATGAGAGTAAATGCCAGTGGAGTGCTCAGCAACGTTTGGGACATCTGGATCACTCCCTTCCCCATGATCAGGGACCACATTGAACGAAGAACAGAGGGGTTAGAAGAGCCAGAGGTCAGAGAGGACCAGAGAGGAACAGCATTTCCTGGACAACACTAGACTGCTGCACCCATGAAAGAAATCTCAGCATCTATGGCGGCCTCTATAAGACCTGTATAACGTCAAGCCTGTCAACATTCCAGCACAGGGTGGAGGGTCTCAAAGGCCCTAATCACTATCTGAGAAGCTGTGGACGGCTGATGGTTTCTGTTGAAGGAGTCAGTTTTCTGTAAGGGTGCAGCTCCTGGCAGATCTACTGTGGGTCAGGGTGTGGCCCCATACCCAGCAGCACATGGACAGGTCCAGTCGGAGTCAATGGGTTGTTTGCTTTCTTTCTTATGAGCAAGCAAAGCTGGGAGGTGGAAAGATGATGATTGATCTGGAAGGAGTTAGGGGGAGAAGTGCAGGGTAAATATGATCAGGATGAAATTCAAAACTAATAAAGTATTTTTAAAATTGATTTAATTCAACTCAACTGTAAAAAGTAGACATATTCAAGTTTATTACTTGTGATGAGTGTAACAAACTTGTCTGTGTCTGTTTCTGCATCCACAGAAATCAGGGATGAACTTCAGTCTAAACTCCAGAACCTGCCAGAAGTCACTAGGACACTAATGATAAGGAGCAGGTATAGTCCATCTGGTCCAGCTGAGGTCTTAGTGTCCAGGAAGCCTGCCTCCAAAGCTCACTTTTCTCTACTTTCCCAGTTGTTGTTCCTGCTCACTGCAGGCCAGGATATAGGACCAGCACTGACTGTTGCCCAATTTGTGAGCAGATCATTGGTCAGACTATTGAGTTTAAATGTTTTTTAACATGTTTTTCAATAGGGACCTTACCCACTGGATTGTAGTGTTCCCCTTTATTAAATGTGCATGTTGTTTTGGGGCCGGGGGTGCTGGGTCCATGTTAACCCCCCAGTCGTACTTGGGACTTCTGTGGAATATGAGCTCTCTGGACATTCATCTGAGCCACACTCACTTCTCAGGCACAAATCTTTTAATGTTGATTAATATAATCAGCTCGCTGTTTATCCCCCAGCAATTGGGTTTGGCCCTTCAGTGTCCTGTCCTCTTCCTTGGCTGCTCCATGGCTGGTTGTGTTTTGCTCCCACATCTGCCTCTGAATCAGAAGATTTTGTCTGCAGAGCCAGGTGATGGGCAGGGCTCAGTTCATTCACTTATGATTTTCAACCATTTTCATTTTTCTTCAGGAAAAGGAAACTCCTGCTTTGTGATCTTTATTGAGGCTTTCAAGAAATGTGTTCCACAACTCTGGCAACAGGTAATCCTAATTACCATTTGATTTTCTTTTTATTTTGTGGAATAATATCCTGATTGTGAAGCATTGAGGACCTTGAAAGAAACATGAAAAACTGGAAGTCATGTGAACTTCCTTCCTTAATTTTAAGAAAGTTCATTCTTCCTTCTGTAACCCCTTGGGCCTTACAGGACAGGGCATTACATTTCAGCACTAATGTGTGGCTATTGACGCCATTCTTTGTGCAGGTGAAATATCATTGGCACGGTGATATAAGAGACTCAACTCTGCAGTGATCTAGTGATCCAAGCAAACGCCATGGCCGATGGATTTGAAAAACTACAAGTAGAGCCTGTCCTTCCTTGTAAGTCAGTACAGTTACTAAAACTGTAGGGACAAAAACAATTTTATAGAATACTTTTTTCTTTATTGAAATGGATTCTTTCATTTACTTATTTAATAATTTTATGTGTGTTTTGTTTTGTTTCTTTTCTTTTTCCTGAGTCATGTTTTATCTATAATTTTCCAGGAATTAGCTATGTGGATCAGCCAGTCTGGCCATTAAGTCAGAGTTTCAACTGCCTCTGCCTCCTGATTGCTGGAATTAAAGCATCATGTCTCCACCACATTCCCCTCCCCCCGCTCCTCCTTTTTGACTAGTACTTTTTGGCTTCATCATAGGTCTCTAAGCTATCAGTCTCTCATGGGTTGTCACTAAACAATGGTTGTTATGGGTTCTATATTGTGGTGTTTAGCCTCAATTCAAATCAGATATTGGTTGGATTCTCCCACAAATTCCGTGCTCCCATTGCCCTAGCATATCTTGCAGACAGAACAGGTTTAGGTCAAATGTTTTGTGGCCATTTTGTGATTGTGCTTGTGTTTTAGTAGCTTATAGAGCACCGTCCTGCACCAAAGACACCATAATGTAAGGTGAAGGCTCTATGTAGTTAGCAGCTCGAATTCTCCATGTCCACTAGTTATGTGGTGTAGACCTCAGCAATGGGACCTTGTTGTCAGTTTGTAGAGAGCAATGTATTGTCCTGGTGACAGCCTGGGTTGTTAGGGGAATTTCCATGGTACCCGATGACCAACAAGTCAATTGAATGGAAAAAGGCCTATATACTGGAAGTCTTGTTTGGTGAAAAGGGATGGCCGGTTAGGATTCTGTCTTCTTCTTTATTAGACTTCACTAGGATCAACTTACTATATTTTAGGAAGTTTCCACTGCACTAGGTATCCATATCACCCTTCAAATATCCCTTGGTCTTTCGACCGTATCTACACTCCCCTCCCCACCTGATCCTCCATTTATCATTTCCGCAGCCCCTAGTTAACCCATAAATTCTATTTCTATTTCCCTTACCCAAGGGATCCATGGGTCCCTCTCATCATTTCTTGTATATATAACCCCTCTTTACGTCTAAGGATTGTAACTTGTTTTTGAGTCATTTAATGACTAAACTAACATTTATATATAAGTGGATACATACAATACTTATTTTTCTGAATCTGGGTACCTCACTCGGGGTGAATTTTCCTATTTCCATTCCTTTGTCTCCAAATTCATGATGCCATTTTCCTTAATGGTTAAGTAATACTCCATTGTGTAACCATGCCTCATTTTCTTTATTCGTTCTTCCTTGAGAGACATCTAGGTTGTTTTCCATCCCTGCCTGTTGAAGAGAGCAGCAATGAACATGGTTAAGCAAGTGCATCTGTGCTAAGAGGAGAGTACTTATCATTTATGTATGCATGAGTGTTATAGCTGGTTCTTGAGGAAGATCCTTGATTACCATCTTCTTGAGAAACCATCACACTGATCTCCATAGTCGTTGTGTTTTGACTCCCACCAGTATGCATGAATGTCCTTCTCATTCCACAATCGCACTACCTAAGCTGTCACTTGTTGATCTCAGCCATTCTGATGGATTAAGAGGAAATCTCACCATATTTTAATTTAAATTTACCCAGTAGTTAATGATGTTGAACATTTCTTCAAGTGTTTCTCAGCCTTTTGAGCTCCGTTTTTTGAGAATTCTCTGTTCAGATCTATACAATATTTTATATTGCTTTATTTTATTCTTGATATCTAGTTTGTTGAGTTGTTTATATTCTTCTGATATCTCCTCTAGATATGTGGTTGATGAAATTTTTCCAACTCTCTTGTCTTCCCACTTTTTACGGATGATGTTTTCCTTGGCCATGCAGAAGCTCTTCAGTTATGTGTGGTCCATTCATTAGTTGTTGATGTTAGTGCCTGTGCTAATCAAGTTCTCTTCAGAAAGACTTTTCCTGTGCAGATGAGTTCAACGCTATTCCCCCTTTCTCTTCTATCAGGTTTAGCATATCTAATTTGATAGTGAGGATTTTGATCTATTTAGAGTTCAATTCTGTGCAGCTGACAAGTATGCATTTGTTGGCATTCTTCTACATGCAACCTGCAGTCAACCTGCAATGTCTGTTAAGATGCTGGATTTTGTCCAGTGTGTATTTTTCTAAAGCACATTTGTGGGTCAGATCACCTGCTGCCCTTCAACACTGTCAACTCCATTATGCTGTGCAGGATAAGTGCAGGGCTGGCATCCAGAGTGCTGCAGTCCTGGAGGGGCAAGGGCAGTTGTCCTGCTCTCTTGACCTTGGGACCAGCTCCCCTGCCTGCAGTAGATGTTGAGGGGCAAAGGGGGCGGGCATCTCTTCCTCACCCACACCACAGGTGAAATATAGGTAATGGGGCCAGCTCTCCTACACTCATACCTTCAGGTCCAACTCACCTGCACCCCTGCCGATAGGTTCAGCTCCAATGTGCTGGCCAGGTGAGGTGCAGGCCCCTTGAGTGCTGTAGTTGGTGGCATAGGGCCAGTCCTCCCTTTTGCTGCAGCCAGTAAGACGCAGGGCCAACTCTGTGCAGCCCCATCCTCTCTGTTTTCAGTGGGAATAGGAGCCACAGATATCAGCACAATCAGAGGATACAGCAGAGCATGGACCCAAACATGGCCTTTCCCAGCATCGCAGGGCCAGAAGACCCGTGGCCCCGGGTGGTAGTGCAGGCCTCACACTTCTGCATGGCATAAGCAGCAGCACAGACCTCAGCAACTAAAACGCTCCCAGGTGGCAGCAGAGCCCAGGTGTTTTCAAGTTTCTCAGTAGCAACATGGCCATGGGTACCAACACAGATCCTGACTGTGGATGGACCATATTCCATCCCATATTTCTTGTTTACAACCTGGGCTCTGATTGGCAGCACAGGATCCTGAGATTAGGATGGACCCAGCAACTGTGTGGCCCTCAAATACCAACATGGTCTCAGGTGGCAGCCCAGATTGGGGCATCTGCACTGCCCTTGATGGCAGCAGGAGCTTCAGACATCAACACAGATCCTTGCTGCTGCTGGGCAAGAAACCCAGACACGGTCCCTGCCACAGTTTGGCTACTGGGACACCATTGCCCTGGTTGGCACTACATGTCACTGAGGTCTGCATGGCCCCATCAGCCGCATGGTTCTTGGATACCGACCAGGTTCAGAACCTGGACATCTATGTGAACTTTAGTGACAACACAGGCCATGGAAATCAATACAAACCTAAGCTGCAGTTATCACCACAGACCCAGATATGGTCCCTGGCCTCTGCCTGGGTCTGGATGTTATCATGGCCCTGCCTGGTATCACAAGTCACTCAGATGTGCATTTCCCCAGCAGCAGAATGGCAGAAACACACACATGACCCTCAAACACAACAAGGCCTCAGATGTTGGCTCAAACTATGGGCATCTACAAGCCCCTCCTTGGCAACAGGAGCTCCTGACAGCAACAGAGATGCCTGATGCTTCAGGGTCATGGACCCAATCATAGTACTTGCTAACAGTCTGCACCCAGATGACACCACGGACTTGGGTAGCAGGACAGATCTGTTTGAATGTCATGGACTCTGTGGAGGCACATCCCACAGATCCTCATATGGTCATATGAGGTTGCCTGACCTCCAGATGTCAGCAGGCCATTGGTGCAGACAGGAGTCATGGACATAACACAGACCACCATAGCTGTGTCAGAGCCAATATGACCCTTGGGAGCATCCCAGGCCCAGACATTACTATGTTCCCCAGTGACAAGCAGGACACCCATGTCAGTGGACTCCTTCCTGCCCTCGACTCTGCACAGACACCCAGCACATGAACTTTTCTGCCTCTCTCTCCTTCCATTTCAGGTCAGGCTCTGGGCAGTGTTGAGGGTGACATCTGTCTCCCCCAGACCAGCGGGGTATTGAAGTGTCCCATGAGTAGTGGTCAGCGATGGTCCATATTTTATTTAAGCTGGAGTGGTGTTTCTCTCATTAACTTTGGTGGCCTTGTTTTTGGTGCAGAGATGTTAAGAACTGAAATGTCACCTTGGAGGACTTTCCTTTAGAGAGTTTGCAGTGTCCTTCCCTATCTCTCTGATTCACCATGGTTTGAAGCTCTATTTAGTCAGTTACTAGAATGACCAACTGTCTGCTTAGGTCCAATAATTGCTCAGAATATCATTTTCATTCATTTACCCTGAGGTGATGTCAACCCTTAAAGTATGGTGAGACTCTTGGATGTAGTAGAAGGATGGGTGCTGATTTACCCAGTTTCTTAGTCTGTGTCTCCATTGGGGAATTGAGAGCATTGAGGTTGAGAGAAATCAGTGAGCAGTGTTGTTGATTCCTGCTCATTTTTAGTTGTGGGAACTCTGTGTGTGTGTGTGTGTGTGTGTGTGTGTGTGTGTGTGTGTGTGTGCATGTGCACTCACGTTTCCCTACTTGTGATTTATTGGTGTGGCTTATTATTCCTTGTTGGGTGTTTTTAGCCTATGCGGTTTGATGGTATCCTATTGGCAACTTCTGTACTGGCTGGTTACTATATACATATGTGTGTGTGTGTGTGTGTGTGTGTGTGTGTGTGTGTGTGTGTGTGTGTGTGTGTGTATTGCAACTTCAATTATGCTGGAATTTTTTCCATCTATTGCATTATAAAAGTTTGCTAGGGATGATAGTCTGAACTAAATCATGTTCTCTCTAGTTCTCACAACATGTAGCCAGGTCCTTCTGGCTTTTAGAGTCTCCATTGTGATGTCAAGTGTTATCTAATAGGTCTGTCTTCAGACTTCATTTGGTGTTCTTTTATCTCAGATTTCTATATTCTTTCTTTTTTCTTTATATTTACTGATTTAATTAATATGTGTCGTGGGAATTTCTTTTCTGGTCCTATATATTTGGTGTTCTGTATATTTCTTTTTCCTTGGTAGGCAACGATCCAGACGATAAGGAAAGTTTCTTCTCTGATTTTGTGGAAAATATTTTCTGTGCCATTGACCTGGGAATTTTCTCTTTCATCTATTCCTAGTGTTCTCAGATTTCACCATTTCAGAGTGTCCCACATTTCCTGAATGTTTTGTGCCCAGATTATGTAGATTTAATTTTTTTGACTAAGTTATCCATTACTTCTTTCTTATCTTCTGTGTCTGAGATTCTTTCTTCCATCTCTTGTATTCTGTTGGTGAACCTTAACTCTACAGTTTGTTTGACTTCCTAAATATATCATTTCCATGTTTCCCTGAGGATGAGTTCATTTTATCAATTTTACTTCCACTTTTAGGTCTTGAATTGCTTGATTCATTTGCTTCCCCTGATTGTATGTATTTTTATAGATTTCTTTAAGGTAATAATTCATTTTTTTCTTAAGGATCTCTAGTACATATAGTCTGTTTTAAGATGTTTGTCTTGTGTTTCTGCTATGTTGTATTTCTTAGGGCCTACTCTAGTAGAGTTGCTGCCCTCTAGTGGACAGATCTGGTTTTGGCTGTTATTGAATGTGTTTTCACACTGGCATCTGGGTTTGGGATGATGCATTTTAGAGATGCTGTTACCTTATTTTGCCTTTGTAAGGTGTGTTTTGTATGTACCTTGGTTTGTGCTGCCTGTTCTGGTTCTTAGGTGGGTGTGTTTGCTGTGTGTTGCCAAGTAGGTTATTGTTTTGGAATGTTGTAAGAAAAGGCCATGGGGTCTACTGACTAGAATGGGCTTCATGGAATCGGGAGCTGACACTTGGAATTAGGGATGGGCTTGAAGGCAGAGGTTTGCAGGGAATCCTTAGGAGTTAGGAAAGAGGATGTTCACTAGGTTATGCTTAGTCCTCTGGTAATGGGGACAGAGTGAGGAGAGGACACAACAGGTAACTGTTACAGAGATGGGCATGAGACTGAAGCACAGGATTTGGAGAAGAAGAGGGACAGTGAAGGTCTCAAGCTTGCTTTCCTGCTTCACTGGCCTACTTGCTTCTCCTGCAGGCTGAGCTGGCAGGTCCCAGGGAATGTCTGCTGGTGTTATGGCCCGGTCGATGTCATGATTGGAGAGGAAGATTGGAGGGGAAGATCTGCATGATCTCCTGGAGATGGGGGCAGAGAGGAAGAAGAGACTTCAGCATGTGGTGTGCTATAGAGCTGAGTGTGAGCCTGGGTCCTTGGATTTGGAGGAAAGGAGAGAGAGGTGAGGATCTGCAGTTAGCCTACCTGCTTCTCTGACAGTTTCTACCTGGTTTCTTAAGTTCCCGTGAGGCTAATATGCTGTGTGAGTAGCTTGGTGTCTCTGAGGGTAGAGGATCTCTGAAGGATGTTTCTCACTTATAGCTTTACCTGCTTCTCCGCTGTAAGATGTGTAGCAAAATTGAAGACCAGGCAAGGCTAGCATTTGTAGGGAAAGCAGACAACACTGAAGGAGATGTGGTCTGTTGTGTTCAGTATAAAATACAAGGCAAGGGATGGGTGCTATGGGAGCATCTTATCGAAGATTAAATGCTTCTAACTCATTTCTTTGTAGGAGATAGGGACTCACTGGAGAATTTCAGCAGCTTTAGTGTAGGACCCAGTCATGACAAGCTCAATAGAAGCCTGACTCTCAGTAGTTTACCCTGGTTCCAAGAAAGACTACAAACTGAGATTACCCGGGCACCACCCAGGAACAGACCATCCAAACGAAATTGCTAACCTTCCAACCATTGTAGGTAGGTTCACCTGCAAGCACACACTCATTTTAGACCAGGACACCCCAAGACAATTGTCAACCAAGTAGGGCTCCTGAGCCTTATAAATCCCTCACCCACCTTTGCTTCTACAAAAACACCACCACAATTGAGCTCAGGGCTCTCAGATCACTCCAATACATTGGACAAGCAGAGAGACTCAGTTTGCAAACTTGTCTAAGAATGAAGGCTCTTTATTTTAGATAACAAAGTATCCTAGTTAGTTTTGGGGGGAATCCATAATCTGGACATAACATTATCTCCCTGAAAACCCATTTCTCCCTACCAGCTGTACAGAGAGATAAAGGAAAGGAGGCAGAAGACCATGGAAGCACACGCTAGGGAAAGGGGTGTGGAGCTGAAGCAGTGGGAGTGGTGAGAGTGGTAAGAGCCATGCTCGGGACTTGGGGACCAAGCGCAGGGAGAGTCCAGCAGTGCAGGAGCTTCTGCTTGCCTGTCCCGGGACCTTGTCTTCCTTTCTGTGTTCTTAATGGACTGCAGCAGTGGACTTGGGCAGAACAGTTCTCAGATACTCTGCTGCCTAAAAGCTACCCTAATGTATTCAAGAAATAGGATACATTTTCTTTGACTGATGTATCCATTTTCCCTATCTTATCTTCAATGCCTGATTCCCTTTTTTTAAATCTCTTGTATTCTGTTGCTGAGAGTTGCCTTTGTAGTTCCTGCTAAAATACTCATATTTTTCATTCCCATAGTTTTCTCAGTTTGGATCTTCCTCATCTAGTCTACTTTCTTTATCAGGTCTTGAACAGTTTTACTCATTTCCTTGCATGCTTTTTGTTTTCCTGGATTTTTAAATGGGTTCATTCACATCATTACGTGGTTTATATATTTTCCTGAATTTTGAAATGAGATTTATTAAGTGCCGCTATGATCTTCACACATGCTGTAGTAAGTTCTTTTTCTTGTCTTTCATGTATGAAGGAATATTCAATGCCTGCTGTGTCACAGTTACTGAGACGTTGTCTTAACTGTTCCTGAGTGTATTTTCTATTTTTTGTTATATTTATTTATTATGTATACAACATTCTGCCTCTATGTGTCACTTCTCTTCTTTCAATCTCCATGTGAGAGGACAACAGCAAATTGTCTGAGACACTGGAATCCAGATGCTGGCAGCTGGCTCTTTATCTTTCCACCTGCAGAACCTTCTTTCCTCTTGCTGGTTCTTTATGTTTTGGTAATTTTTTCATGTATGATACTTTGTTGAAACATATAGTCACATATAATCTTATAACTTTAATCTGTAGAAAACCTATGTCTGGCAAACTCCCAGGCCTCCGTGGTGGACCTACCACAATTACGATATTAAATGGCCACATCAAATTGCCCTCTGACTTCACATCTCTATACTCATAGGTTAGGGAGCTCTCTCCCCTCATCAGAGAATTTCCAAATGCAGGAATCTGTGTTTCACAAAAAACTCAAAACTCAGAGGAGTGTCTGTGGAATTCACAGGCATAAATGTGTTATTCCTATTGCGCCTCCTTCTGAGGCTCAGACACCATCCTGGAAGAAGGATGAAAAGGTTTTCGATCCAGAGGTCGTAGATTTGCAATGAAGCTGTGTCTTCTAAACATGAGAGTCTTGCTGTGCTTAGGAACACTGTGATCAAGCCTATCAGTATTCTAGCATGGAAGGGAAGGGAGCTCACTGGCCCCTCCCCTAACTGAAAGATGTTGACAGTTGGTGGCTTCTAGAGGAGGAGGAGGAGTCAGCTTTCCTTATGGTGCTGATGCAAGGGTAAGTTGAACAACATTTGGTGGATAGCCCTACACACATGAGAATAAGAACATGAAATGATCTCACAGCTGGTTCTGAAATCAGGGAGAATGTGGAGAAATTTAGGAGCCTATGTTAAAAGTACACTATATTTATGTATAATATCCTCAGAAATTAGTTAAAATGCATTACTTGAAATTCATTGTTTACTGCTGCTTAAATTGTTATAAAAACTTTTTATATTTTAATGGAACAGGGTGAGAATTCACTGTTACTGAATTTTTCTCTATGTGCAGTGGAAGTTGTCACTGAAGCTCAGCTCTATGTACTTTGGACTAAAAGATTTTGGCTGCAGAGTCAGATGATGGGTTCATTCAATGATGCTTTTCAACAATTTTCTTTTTCCAGGAAATGTGAATTCCTGCCTTGTGGATCTTACTGAGGCCTGTGAGGAATGTTTCATCATCTTTGGGGAAAAGGTTATTTTAATTACTCTTAATTTTCTTTCTATTTCTATACCTAAATTATGAAGTAGCCTGGGACCCAATTAAAACAAGATCAAATGGAAAGTCATGGAACTCTGTTGCTTAGTTTTAAGGAGATTCGTTATTACTTCTCTACCCTGTGTTCCTTATGTGACAGAGTGTTGCATTTCAGCACTAATTTGTGGCTGTTGACACCTGTATTCTTTCAGATGAAACATCCTAGGCACAGCAAGAGCAGAAAGTCAACACAATAGTGTTCTAATAAATACTCCCTGACTGATGAGATTTGCAAAATTACAAATAAAGGCCATCTTTCCTTGTAGAATCAGTATAGTTACAGAAAATGTAGGTAAAAAGAATAATTTTACAAAATGATTTTTAAAGCTGCTTCCTATGTAAGGCAGAACTGTACAACCTTAATTTTCATTGGTTTTACGTGAAATTAAGTTAATATTCTTGCTGTTTGCCACTTCTGTGTACAATATAAGTGCCACTCATCCATGTCCCTTTAGGTAGACAGCAGAGGAGCTTGGTTCAAGATGTATTGGTGTTTACTCCACTTGTTCTTGATCCTCCTTGTCACTGCAGAACCATTTAAAAGCCTCCACATTGATGTCAGGTGTGAAGACTGCAAGCCTTGTGTGTTAATGTGGTGGTCGGTGAATCTCATAACTTGAGAGACAGAGAAAGGAGGAGAGATGTGAGTTCAAGGCCAGACTGCCTGTGTAGCAAGCAATTCCTGACCTGGTGTCAAATATCAGACCAGATATTACATACTGACAAAGTAGTGTTTGAATGAAGAGGCTGATGTTCTGGATACTGAAAACCACTTTTTAAGAATTCTTCTGAGATTTGGGCACTCAGGTAATAGATGGCACTTAACTTGTAACAATATAAACAAGTTCTTTATGTACCCAGAGCTTCTCATTTCTTTGCTTTCTCCTGAATGAATTACATATATCTTGAAAGTTTAATCCCTGACATGGGCCAGCTATTCAACTCGTTTACATAAAAATGAATATGGTTTAATTTCTATGTAAATAACACAAAGCATTGTAAATGTATTTGAGGTGTGTGTATATCTAAATATAAAAGTGAAATTGAAAGATATATATGATAACTCCTGGCTTTCAGGTACCTGTACAAATCTGAAACAAAGGCCGCCCAGGGCTCTGCTGCTCCAGTGAGGAGCTGAGTGCGCTTGCAGTCCTCGCTTCTGTGTGGCTTTCCTTCCAGACGCAGGCAGCATAGCAGCCATTGGTTTCTATGAGAGATGGGCTTGTGGAAATGTATGGGTGGAGGGGCTTATAGGATAGGATAGAGAATTATGCCCTGATGTCAGCTGATTTAAAGGCTCAAGATGGCTCTTCCTGTCATCATAGAACCCGCATGTCCAATATGATGCTGCAGTGTCTGTGTTTGTGTCTCCTTTGGAGAAGAGAGATCTAGGTGTGGATACAAGAGTATTCAAATACAATACCTACACAGGATATCTGATTCACTGCATAAATGCTACAATATTCAGTATCTAACCCTGCCAAAGTCTCCCATTAAATAGTGCCTAAAGTTTTACAATTATAATTTGTAAACTGAAAAAACTCACTGTTTGCACTATCCTTTTTGCTGTAACTTTTATCTTTTTCCTTCTCTCTCCCTCATATTCATGGGATGTTTTTTCTTAGACAAGAATTATTAAACAAGAATCTTAGACAAGAATTATGGTTTAATGTAAGATATGAGTTAATTTATAAGCAACCCATGCTAATAGGAGAAAATGAAAATAAAACCTCACCATTTACACTATCCTTCTTGCTCTAACTCTCATCTTTTTCCTTCTCTCTCCCAAAAATTCATGGGATGTTTTTCCTTACTGATACATATTTTTAGAAATATGCATAAATGCATGAGTCCAATAGGCTGTGGCTGTTCAGGGATGCTTGCATGTGTAGATGTCAGGTCTGAGTACTAGGTACTGGATAACCAGGTAGAGGACTCATCTCTAGGGACAGCTAGTTCTCCCTCTGTCAGCAATCCTCAGTTGCCTATAGCTCTTTGTCTCAGATTGAGTCCCATGAGGTTTCCTCCACCCACAAAAGCATGTCCAATGGGACTGTCCATCTTTCTGCCTCATTTTGGCTCCCATATTTTGTGGTTTCCTGGGTGTAGATTCCATGTCATTTCTAGGAGACACCCTCACTGTGTCTATTTCAATATGGAAATCACCAACAAATCTGTAACCCGTGCTTCTAATGACCATGAGGGGCAAGTCCAGAGATGCAGCAGGTCAGCTTCTAGGGCCTCTTATAGAAGGAGCAGAGCACATTTTACTGTTCCTCTGACATGGACTGTATCTGACTGTGTTGTGGCACCATGCAGAGGATATCAGTGGGAGTCCATTCATCCTCATGTGGAGTCTCACTGGAGGACAATTTCCAGATGCTGGTGTCCTGTGATCCACACGGAACCTTCAGTTACTCCCCAGCCTCCCACACCTTCCTCAGCAACTCAAATCAGAATTAGGCACCAGACGGGGTTGGGAGAAGCCCCTCCAAATTAGAAATTTTATCCAAGTGATTTTGTAGCTAGGTGAGGGATCTTGCCTACTTGGCCCCTTTCACTAAATTTTTGCTTTTTTAACGCAATTCCTGCAAATGGCAAAGACACAAACCATCTTCACGAAAAGGGAAGGGTCAAATAGACATTTCAAGATCAACCATAATAGCAGATCAACATTATATTTATTCAAAACTATATACAAAATGTAGGAACGACATTCACAGTAAGACTGATGACTACAAGGCTTTAGACCTAAAAGGGATCTATGGTCATCAGGTTATAACTCTGGCTTCATGTCTAGTCTTTGAATAGCCACCAAACATGCCTGCAGAGGAGGAAGTTCAGGGTTTTCCATTACACATTTTTATTAAAGTTATGTCTGTACTCCTGGGTCATGACATTCTTAATCCAAGGGATTACTTGACCTTTCTAATCAGGTCAGGCTGAGGGCCAAAGTCAGCCTGACATATCAGGAAATAAAGATTTGTACCACAGTCTGAAAGTTTGTGAGGGTGATGTCACATACCACAATACCAACTCTGGTCATTGTGGTTGTTCCAGTTTTCTCTGACTGTAGGGTTAGCCAACACAACATGATCACTTGTCCTGGATCTATTGGAGACAGCTGGGCACATGATAGATTCTGGGTGCAGCCCACACACCCATCTTGCCAAGACTGCCCAGATTATTTCTCTGCTGTCTTCCATACATGATGAAGGCTGTGTTTCATAGCACTGAGTCCTCTCCATGGTGAGAATATCTCCTGGATTTGAGGAAGAGAATACAATTTGACACAAGTTTCTTGGTAGAAAGTGAGCCACAGCCCACATTGCTATCCATTTGGGGTCTGTCATCAACTCAGGAAGCCTTGTTCTGCACTTAATATGTTTGGTGAACAGAGTCTAGCCTCAGATAAAAATCTGTTAAAGTCAGTATAGGGCCAAGTGCCATGTAATCACTCTTGATATGAAGTTATGACCATGTTTTTATCACTAAGGAGAGTGGGTCCTTGTCACATTCAAGGCCATGGGTTCTGGTCCTGGCTCCATTGTTGTCACCAAAGTACTGGTCTTGTAAAGAGAGGGTGCTGCCCAACACCCTAAAATTTAACCTTGACCTCACTTGCTGGTAATCAGGGAGCTGGCAGGGCCCCATTGATGTCAGTTTATGGCCTTTGTCCTTATCTCATTCTTCAACCAACTCATGGTGTTGTAGTGTGTAGATCTTTGCTCCCATGTCTCTTCTAGGTTGGGAAAAGGCCTAGGCCCACATCTCTACTTGATTTGGCCTTGACCTCTTCAGGGACAGAGGTAGGCTCAGGCCCACATATTTTTTCTTATGGCTTAGGCCACTCTTCATTATGAAGGATTAGTCCAAGTCTGTATCTCATTGTTTGGGTACAGGACTGAGTAGGATCAGGTGTCTGTCAGACATAATTCTTTTGTCCCTATTCTCTTTATATGTAGGAATACACCCAACCCATACATCTTTGTCATTGTGCCTTGGCATTTCCAGGCTAAGGGGACATGCCCATGCCCACATGTCCTCTTTATTTGGGAATGGCCTTTTTAAGAGAATTGTTATGTCCAGACCAACATATAACCTTTATTTCTTCTGAAGCATTTCAGGGTAAGGATTAGGTTCAGGCCCATATCTTTTCTTCATTGTGCCCAGGCTTCTTCTTGGTAGGGGTTAGGCCTAGGATTATGTGTCTTCTTCTTTGGCTGATGCCCATAACTCTTCTTCATTGTGCCCAGTCGTCCTCAAGTTAAGTGTTAGGCCCCATCCCACATCGCTTCTTGATTTAAATTAGGCCTCTTCAAGGTAAGTGTTAGGCCCAGGCCCAAATCTCTTCTTCTTTTGATCCAGGCCATTTTGGGGTAAGAGTTATGCCCAGGCCCACATCTCTTCATTGGGCCCAGGCCTCTTCAGGGTAAATGTTAGTACCAAGGTCACAAATCTACTATATTCAGGCCCAGGCCTTTTCATAGCAAGTTTAGGCCAAGGCCCACATCTCTCTTCATGGGGCCCAGGCTTCTTCAGATTAAGGGTTAAACCCAAGCCAACATCTCTTCTTTATTGGGCCCAGGTTTCTTCAGAGTAAGGATTAGGCCCAGGCTGACATCTCTGCTTCTTTTGGCCCAGGCCTCTTCAGGAGGAAGGTTAGGCCCAAGCCCCCATCTCTTCTTCATTGGGCCCAGGTTTCTTTTTTTTTAATTTATTTTTTCCATACATTGTTTTGTTTTATTTTTTCCATTCAAGAACATAATTAAAGAAATAAATTTTTTTTTCCTTTCTTCCCCTTCTCCCGGTCCCCTCCCACTACCCCCTCACCCCTCCTCCCTCCCCCTTCTTCCTTGAAAGAGGGCATGGTGCCCTGCCCTGTTGGAAGTCCAAGGCCCACCCCCATCCCTCCTGGC
>PVIU01022059.1:0-29616 GCA_004026605.1 Ondatra zibethicus | reverse complement strand
TAATAATGTCAGTTTTTTAATGATGATGATGATGAATAGCTTTATTATCCTTTAATTTTAAAGAGAAAATAAATCAAAACTACAGTCTTCATGTTAGCTTTCAGCTACTCCCAAATCCCCAGCACCTTGATCTATTATTAGTGTGCCCACAAACTTTCTAGAATTGATTGTTCCATATTGTTAATCCATTTTACAGTTTGTATTATAGCCAACCATTTGTAGTGCACATTATATTAATTTGAACAATGACATCATCTATCTACCATCTATATCATGCAGATGTGTTTCTCTGAAACCCATATCCAAACTTTTATCAATGTCAATTAATTCTTCATTAATAAGTTAATTATCGATTATTTCCAAACTGCCCTTTTATTTTAATTGACATTATGTATTTGTGGTTCCTTTCTATATTCTGCAACTGGAGATGTAATTGCTTTCATTACTAAATAATATTAAATTTTGAATTCATTACAATGTCATTACACATTAGCTTATTGAAAGACACTTTGCCAAATTCAAACAAGGTGTTATAAACAATCTGTGTCTCTCATGTGTTTAAATGGGGATGTAAAATTTTCAATCTCTTTTTAAAACCCAAGAAGTTTAAACCTTTTTGTTTCATATGTAAGTTTATTCCATGAGGAGCTGCAAATTTCTTTTAAGTTGTCTTATGCTTCTGCACTCATACCAACAAAAGGAGGTGGCATTGGTGTTTTGTTTTGTTTTGCTTGCTTGCACACTACTCAGTACGTAGCAGTAGTCATTGGTGCATTTGCAATATTTAATTGCATATGAGGTGTGTAGTTTTCGTGCTTTTGCTTTGTTTTATTTTGCTGTAGTGGTTGCTGCTAATTTTTTAAAAGAAATATGGGAGTAAGAAGTTAGGTGTGCTGTAGACTATTATTTTAAGATGTGTTATATTTGTGTATGCTGTAAAACATTTGTTTTAATGATGTGAAGCTGTGTTGCATTCTTTTATGTTGCATTTGTTTAACTGTGTGAAACTGTTAATTTGCCTGTCTAAAACGTCTGATTAGTCAAATCAAGAGGCAAATGGCCAATAGCAAGACAAGAGAAAGGATAAGAGGGGCCAGCAGGCAGCGAGAATAAATAGAAGGAGAAAAATAGGGATAGAGAGTTCAAGGAGCTGCAAAAGGGACCAATCACCCAGCCACACAGCTGGTCATGGAGTAAGAGTGAAAGTAAGATTACAGAAGTAAGGAAAGGAAAAAGCCTAGAAGCAAAAGATAGATGGGATGATTTAAGTTAAGGAAAGCTAGCTAGAAATAAGTCAAGCTAAGGCCAGACACTCATAAGAAAGAATAAGCCTCTGTGTATTATTTATTTGGGAGCTGGGTGTTGAGCCCACAAAAAAGCCAAAAAACAAAGAGTAAAAAAATCACCAACTACATACATGGGTAGAGAAAGGGGGAATCTCTGAGTTGATGAAGGGGGCCAAAATATATGATTTGAATTTTTTAAAAAATTAAAATAAGCAGGATAATTGGTTATAAAAGTGCTTTTTTTTAACCAAATGTTATTCTGATAGATAAAAGAATAAGTTGTTATAAGAGTTGATACATCAGGGAAATGATTCAGACTGATTCTAGAGTTGAGTGCAAAGTATTTGATCACATTTTGGGACATTTGGGGGAAGGAACGCATATAAGCACTCACATAAGACGTATTAACCTATTACTGACACGAACGTGGCTAAAAAGTCAGATAAGCTCACATTTCTAAACAACACTTATCACAAGTTGTATAAATGTAAAGATACTGTGACATGCAGAAGTTGGTAAAATTATTTTAACTTCTGTTTAATTTTCTTCTAAGTCCATAGGTGTTTCTTTGTTTGTATGTATACATGTGTATATATGCAGGTACACATGTGCATGATGTACATTCAGCAGTAATAGGATAATTTTTAAACATTAGTTCTCTCTTTCAAAATTGTGACACCCAGGTGGGAACAAACTCTGGTCACCAGGTTGGTGCACATGCCAAACTGAGCCAATAAGCCATCTCACTGTCCCGACATTTTAAACTACTTTTTAAAGGTTAGTTGTAAAGTTAATTTTTTTCTTTTATATGATTTTAAATGCTACAACATTACTTTTTCTACCAATACGTTATGACCTGGGGACTCTTGGTTATTCAGAATACCTAGTGATGATGTATCCTCAATATGTCAGTGTACTGAAGCCCTTGATTTAATTTTCAATGTGATGATGGAGAAAATAATAAAATATTTTTTTGCCTTTGAATTCTATTCAGTAGTGGCTTATGATATACAATCACACTAGATTTGGCTTTTTGTTAAATTTTAACCATTTCTCAAGTGTTGGAAAAACTAAGTACTCTACATAGAGTCTTCTCTCACTGTAGATTAGTAATTCTAAAAAGAATAGAAAATAAAACAACAGGGGATTTTAAGAATCACTTCATCACCAAATAAAACTTGGGAATAAATCTTCCACATGCATGATAGTAATCTTTTCCAAATTGTGGTCTTCTTATACATTTAGGCAAAACCGTGGAAAGCAACACAATTGCTTCACGTGGACCATAGAATGTCTATTCTGGAGGGAAGTCTAGTGAGTGTAACAAGGTTTATAAACCACTACCTTTAGACATCCTTTTCTGTATCTTTTGTTAAAGCTGGACTGTTTGGAGGCCTCTGAGTCAAACACATTTGTAGTGGTCTACCTAGTATCTCTGTTTAAAGTTAGGTGACTAATGAATCTTGGATTGCTGCATGGTTTCCCCATATATCCTGCTTAAATCTTTCATCTGCTGCGGGTCTCTTATTGGCAATACTTGTCATAAAGAAGCTAGAAGATATGCAGTAGCCATAATTTAAGGTGTGATATTTATTAGGTTCTACAAAAGTATTTCCCTTGGTGTAATAACTGCAAATCTTTTAGGCTCATAAATAATAACATCTCTTTGGGTGACTGTATAATATTCTCACCTCCCAAATATAAAAAAGATAAATACATGCTTTGTTCAAGTCACAATTAAGTCAAGGAAAATGTGTTAAAACTGTTTTCTGTAATTTTCATGATTTTTATGGATGTGCAGAGAAAGTGTTCCCAGAAAGTTTGTATTCTAAGCTATGTATCAGAGTGAAATTTGAAATTTCTTTTCTTTTGTGTATTTTTATTTTGAGTCAGGATTTCTCTGAGTAACTCTTGCTGTTCTTGAACACACTTTGTAGATCAGGATGGTCTCAAACTCAGAGATTATCCTACCTCTGTCCCCCAAGTGCTAGGATTATCCTATGGACTCCTCACCCAGTCTCAGCTGCCTCCCCCTGGTTTCAGCCTCTTCTCCCATGTGAAAGGAAGTGATGTATGGAACCCTAACTTAATCTCTTCCTCCATGTCTTTATCTAAGAGAATCAATGCTTTACGGAGACACCAGGTGTTGAAGATTTTTTTCCTTGTAAGAAACAACAAACATAGCAGGAATCACCATTGTGAAAATGCAAAAAGAAAACATATATTTTGAATAAAAAAAACAGATTTCATTCACAGCAGTAGGTTGAAAATTAAGATACATTCATGCTCTACATAAGACATATTGTCAAAAGAGATTAATTATAACAATGGTCTCATATGATTATATAGCCTAGTGATGTTATAATCCATCTTACTTCGTCTGCATACATCTTTTGATGTTTGAATAATGAAGAAATTGTTTAAAGATGCAATTCTTAGAATCTGTTTCTATCATTAAATAATGCATGACTAACATTTAATTTTCTTAAGAATAAGATTACTTGCTTGAGGATAAAGAGAAGCTTGTTTTCTAGGATCCAGTGCATCCTGCAGGGTTTTCCACATTCCTACTTAATACCTACCTTAGCCAGGGTCTTTACTCCAGACATCTGTGAACACTGGGGTAAACCGATGAAGGCCTTATAAAATTCCCGAAATAGCCTAATGGGACACATTTAGCTAAAAATGACTACTGAGTATGTTTGTGATGGAAGAAAATGAAAGTACAAAACAACCTACAGTGGACATAGATGCAGGACACAGGAATAACTTAGAGGAAACATCCTGTTAAAATACAGAAACAACTTAGTAAATACTGGGGCAAATAAAGTTTTTAATATGTGAGTGACAAAATGATTGTATTCATAGAAACTTTTACAGTTGAAATGTCAAAAGTTCATTATGTTTTTATTTTCTCTCCTTCTCTTTGTGTGTTGCTCTCTGTGTGTATTGTTTATGTTCCCAACATAACATGTGTGAAACTCAGAAGATACCTAGAAGGAACCAGTTCTTTCATTTTATCATGAGAGTCCTACTGATCAAACTCAGGCTTGGTAGTCGATGTCTTTGTCTATGGCCCCATCTCATCTACAGCATAATATTCAGTTTTTTGTATCTTTCATGCTGAAAAAATTATTCAAAGACATAAGTATGATCATTGTTTATTTCATCTACTTCCCATATTTTTCCACACATAAATATCTTTAATTTTCTTTGTACAAACACTAAATGTTCTCAAAGTTCAGTAAATTATCAATGTAGCTAAAATAATCTTTAAGTATGCAATTAAAAGATACATAAATGAGAGTCCAGGACATTTTCGTTTTTGTTGTTATAAACTGGTTATATTAATCCCATAGGTCTTAAAATTATTTGAGTATGTTTTATACAATATATTTATTACAAAGAAATACAAGTAAAAAAGATGGTCAAGTTACTAGTAGTTTTGTGTGTCATCTTGTAGGACAATTTAAAGCTAAGTGGTCAATTATATGTCAAATATATTTTGATGAAACTCTGCCTGGCTAGCATCCATGTATTTACTTCTTTTGAGGAACGGGTATCTTTATGAAGATAATGATGTAAACAAGAATTATATGCTTCACTGTAAAATTGGAAAAGCTCTTGGGGGAGAAGTTTCCTCTGAAAACTCCTAAAAATGCTGAATCTAGCATGCAAAAGCTTTTGAAAATAGCAAAAGAGACAAAAGAATTCCTGGAATAATTGCATCATCACTAAAATAAGACAAGAGTCTTAAAAACAGGAAAGGTACTGATGGTATTAAATCTGACCACTGCACAAGAACCTAGAAATCAAGAAACTCTGGGTTGAAACACTGCTCTCTTTCACTCTCGGTTCTTCTTGTGGGCCCTGCACATTATAGGAAGGCACTCTGCCACTAAATGCATGTCCAGTCCTAGTGTCCCTTCTGCCAAAGGCAAGTTACAGGTTCTAACACAGGGAATAGGAAAACTGGCTCCTTGGAATGATGGTGAACTGAAACAAAAGCTACATGCACAGTTGTTCAGGGGAATGGAGAAAGCATTGCCTGGCTGCACGGAAATCCAAGAAGGAAGAGATTTGTGATGTTACGATTGATAGGCACCAGGAACTCCAATAGCCATGGCCAGGGCATCATAAAATATCAACCACAAATTTAATTTAATTTTTTTCCTGCAAGTCATTTTATTTTTCTATAAGGGAGGGATGTAATTTTATTGCACTCGTCAATATCTCCACAAGAATTGCTTCAAGCAAAACAGAATTATTACACTAAAAATACCATTTATGAAACATAATGCATAGGAACCTACCAGACAGCAGACACAGAGAAATGGACAAATGCAGATACTGATAAGCAAGGAGCAGGTTTAGATATTTAAATGGTGAAAGCATTACACATGATCATCAAATTATTATATTCCCTATAGGAAAATGAGTTGCATATTTCTGTGCCTTCAAGGACTATCAGAAACACTGTAAAGATGAGACGTTCTAAAGAAAATCAAACAAAATTTCTAGAAAAGCAAAAATAAAAATAGTAAATTAAAATTCTAAATTTCTATCTAATAGAATAAAAATCAGAAAATCCTGCACATAAAATTATGAAACTAGGCTCCTTGCAAGAATAAAATATCCAGGAAACAGCACAAAGGGACAAAGAAAAAGAAAGAGCTCTGGAGAGAAGTGAGGCAGAGAGATGAGCCTGAAGACTTGGCATGCTCAACAGGATGTCCAGAAAACAAGAAGCACTAAACCGAACATGAATTTCAATGAAGACAAACAAAAACCTTGGATACGACTTATCCCCTCTATTCATTTAATTTTGCTTGGCAGTGCTTTACAATCTTTGTATGTATAAACATTGCTTCTCAGAGGTTGAAGTAGTCTACACTTTTCCATCCCAACACCCTAGTGGGTC
The DNA here is from genome assembly GCA_004026605.1 of Ondatra zibethicus. NCBI lineage: Eukaryota > Metazoa > Chordata > Mammalia > Rodentia > Cricetidae > Ondatra > Ondatra zibethicus. The sequence continues at coordinate 23,409 of PVIU01022059.1, read as the reverse complement.
ATACTATGTCAGTTTTCTATTTATTTAGAATTTCTATAAATCTTGTATGATTTATCATTTAAATATTATTTATAATTCTGCTTCCTCTTGGTTAAACTTCTCCCAGAGATCTCTGTTTGGTGAAAGCTTTATAGCATGCATATGCATATGTATGTATCTATGATATGTCTAGAATTGTGTATACATGTGTGCCTGCTTGGAGACTAGACATCAATCTTTGGTAATCCTTTTCAAGAGATGTCCACATGTTTTTAAGACAGGATGTCTTAATGGGATTTGGGCTTGCCATTCAACCTTGGTTGCTTGGACAGTGAACCCAGAGATCTGCCTGTCTCTTCTTTGCAAGCTCTGGAATTGTAAGAGCTCATCACCACACCAAACTTTTTTCAAAGCTAGAAGCTGGCAATAGAACGCAGGTTGCGATCTACTTTGGTAAGCATTTTGTTTACTGAGCCATCTCTCCAAGCCCTTGAGTGTCTACTTTTAAAATAATTTTAAGTTATTAAATCATGATATATATATAATTCATATTAGACATATTAAAATACTTAGACTTATATCTTAAACACATATATAATATGCATATATAATATATAAAATAAATATTATAAAAGCACAAGAATTTAAAATGGCTCAGTTGTTACAGTCTCAGATTACAACCACAAATGATTTTATATGTAATATATTAAGGTATGCAGTTAGTAATACGAATTAGTAATTCAGTCCTCTAATATATACATTAATACTATCCAAATGTAGGGAATATATTGGCAAATCAGTACAACAGGCATAGTATAAGTAATACCAAATCTTTATGATATATTTTGATTCACTGTTAATTTTTGAAAATTACAATAAAAATACAATATTCTGTTTAAACATGGCTGCTACTAACAAAATAATGTTCTTTCTTTTGCCCCATTCATCTGATAATCACTATATTGCTTGAAGCTTTACTAGGATTTTTGTCTTAGCATTGTTAATGAGCTAATGGCAAAACTATTCATGTTTGGAGTATAAGAAAATTAAAGTAATTCAATATATACAATAGCAAAGGAACAAAGATATATATTTAGGTACAGAAAACATTAAATATTTAATATTTTTATGTTATAAAATAACTTGAACAAAAATGGCAAGTTGCTGACTTCATGATTGAATCCCCCAAACAAATGCGTTAAGCATTGTATTTAATCATAATACAGCTTTGCTCTTTCCCCTCCTTTCACTCCCCTCTGTTTGTCTCTTTCTCTCTCTGTCTCTCTCTTAGTTGTCTGTTCTCTCTCTCTCTGTCTCTGTGTGTGTGTCTGTGTGTCTGTCTGCCTCTCTGTCTCTCACCATCTATGTTTGGATACAAGACCAAGATGTTGAAAGAGTTCTGAAATTACAGATGCATACCTTGACTTCACCCCCACAAACCCAACCATCCCCTGTGGTACCAGTGAATCTCTAATGTGCAGACTTCACCCCACAAACCAAATCATCCCCTGAAGCACCAATGAATCTCTGAAGCACAAACACCACATGTACCAATTAGAGGAAGAACAGCCCCAGAGTCACAGGCACCATCTGTACCAACTGGAGGAGGAGATAGGGAGATGGCAGTACATGACTATATTCAAAACATAAAAAGTAATATGGCACCACCAGAACCTAGTGGTTCTACAACAGCAAGACCTGAGCATCCCAAGGCAGATGAAATAGAAGAAAACAACCTTAAATTATTTTCTGAAGATGATAGAGGCCCTTAAAGAGGAAATAAAAAATTCCCTTAAAGAAATTGAAGAAAAGGCAAAAAAAGAATTGAGAAGAAATAAATAAGTCCCTAAAAGAAAGCCAAGAAAAAAAAACAATCAAAGAGGTGAAAATAAAATCCGTTCAAGATGTGAAAATTTAAATAGAGAAAATAAAGAAAACACAAATTGAAGAAATTCAGGAAATGGAAAATCTGGGTAAATGAACAGGAACTACAGATTCAAGGATAACAAAAGAATGCAAGAGATGGAAGATAAACTCTCAGGCACTCAAGATATAATAGAAGAAATAGATTCATTGGTCAAAGAAAATGTTAAAACCAACAAAGTCATAATAAAACACCCAGGAAATCTCTGATACCATGGAAAGACCAAACCTAAAAATAATAGGGATAAAAGAAGGAGAAAAATGCCAGGTCAAAGGCACAGAAAATGTATTCAACAAAATCATAGAAGAAAACTTTCCCAACCTAAAGAAGGACATGCTTATGAAAAAACAAGAATCATACAGAACACCAAATAGACTAGACCAAAAAGTATACCAGCACATAATAATCAAAACACTAAACATACAGAATAAATTCTTTCTTTAAAGACTATTAAGAGCCTTTTTGTCTTAATGACTGTGTCCTTTGCTTTACAGAAGCTTAACAGTTTCAGGAGGTCCCATTTATTAATCGTTGCTCCTATTGTCTGTGCTACTGGGGTTATATGTAGGAAGTGGTCTGCTGTGCCCACGTATAGGCAGGCTACTTCCCACTTTCTCTTCTCTCAGGTTTAGTGTGGTCAGATTTATATTGAGGTCTTTAATCCATTTGGACTTGGGTTTTGTGCATGGTGATAGATAAGGGTCTAATTTCATTCTCCTACAGGTTGACATCCAGTTATGCCAGCACCATTTGTCAAAGATGCTATCTTTCTTCCATTGTATAATTTTAGATTCCTTGTCAAATATGAGGTGTTCATAAGTTTGTGGATTAATATCCACATCTTCGATTCAATTCCATTGGTCAACGTCTCTGTTTTTATGCCAATACCAAGCTGTTTTCATTACTGTAGCTCTGTAATAAAGTTTGAAGTCAGGGATGGTAATGCCTCCGGAAGTTCCTTTATTGTATAGGATTGTTTTGGCTATCTTGTTTTTTTTTTCTTATAAAGTTGATTATTGTTCTCTCAAGGTCTGTGAAGAATTTTGTTGGGATTTTGATGGGGATTGCATTGAATCTACAGATTGCCTTTGGTAGAATTGCCATTTTTACTCTGTTGATCCTACCAATCCAAGAGCATGGGAGATCCTTCCATTTTCTGGTATCCTCTTCAGTTTCTTTCTTCAAAGCCTTAAAGTTCTTGTCAAGTAGATCTTTCACTTCCTTGGTTAGAGTTACCCCAAGATACTTTATGCTATTTGTGGCTATTGTGAAGGGTGATGTTTCTCTGATTTCCCTCTCTGCTTCTTTGTCCTTTATAGGAAGGCAACTGCTTTTTTTTTTTTTTTTTGAGTTGATCTTGTATCCTGACACTGAAGGTATTTATCAGCATGTAGATCCTCCTGGAAATTGGAAGCAGACAAGATTGCCAGACAAAAGTAGAAACAAAAAGAACAGTAGAACGAATCAAAGAAAAAGAGAGTTGGTTCTTTGAGAAAATCAACAAGGTAGACAAATCCTTATCCAAACTAACCAAAAGGTAGAGAAAAAATATCCAAATTAACATAATTAGAAATGAGGAACTCCAGACAAGCATTAGGTCATCTTTTGAAAAACTGTACACCACAAAATTGGAAAATTTAAAAAAATGAACAATTTTTTTGATAGCTATCACATACAAAATTAAATCAAGAACAGATAAACAATTTAAATAGACATATAACACCTAAGAAAATAGAAGCAACCATTATAAGTCTCTCAATCAAAAAAATTCCATGACCAGATGATTTCAGCACAGAATGATAATTGGAAGTTTCTCTCCCTTAAGCTAGTTCCCAAATAACCACTCAGAGGCTTAATGTTACTAAGAAATGCTAGGCCAATGGCTCAGACTTATTATTGGCTAGACCTGTAAATGTGCCTTGGTCTGTTTGTGGGGCCCGTGATAGTGGAACCAGGGTTTATCCCTGGTGCATGAATGGGCTTTATGGAGTCCATTCCCTATGGTGAGATGCCTTGCTCAGCCTGGATGCAGTGAGAAGAGGCTTGTTCCTGCCTCAACTTGATGTGGCAGGCTTTCTTGACTCCCCATGGGAGGCCTTACCCTTTCTGAGGAGTGATGTGGAATGAGGAGTACTGTAAGGGGGCAAGCGGGAAGATGCCCTGTTACTCTGTAAAATGCAATACTATGTATGGATGACAGCAATGCATAGAGCATTTATATTAGGTATGGTGAAAATTTCTGCGATGGAGCAAGGGCAGAGAAGCATGTGTGGAAACACTATGTTGTTACTTAGGTACTTGAGAATTTAGGGTTGAGTATCATCTCCAAAAGGCCCAAAACATATCCCCTGTGGATGCTGATGAGCAACAATACTTCATTTCTCTCTAGTCCATTTCATACCCAACCTTTAACTATTCGGGTTTGTTGGAATAAATGGTGAATTGGTCATTTGGGCACAGATTTTGACAATTTATCATACGTGTAGTAAATTATGCTTTATATAGAAACATAAATATTTTAATATAGTATTTGACTGAAAACATAGTTACCAGATAAACTAGGCCATGTCTTGAACCTTTTTCTTATTGACTTCAAAGTCCTACGTTTTTTTCCTTAATAGCTGTCTGTGATACTGTTGAAGAAAGATAGACAAACTAAAACTAACATCACTTACATTTCGAACTTAATATTAAATTAATTTCAGGACTCAATAGGTTTTAATAGATTCCCTGTTGGTCCTCTTCTCTAGTGTTCTAATAGAAGTGGAGGCAGGAAGCTACGCAAAATCAGCAATTCTGGGTGTAGCTTTCAGTACCTCCACTGCCAACCCCGGACCTGTTCTCAGAGCCTGGCCTTTTCTCTTTTGCTCTATGGTCCTTTTAGAAATGATTTCTCTCTTAACCCCTCAATTAATCTGTTCCAGAGGCACTTATACACCATTCTTTGATGGAAATCCACATCCGAATTTCAAGCATGTTCCCCCTGATCTTTGCACTTCCCTTGACTCCTTCTGTAGGTCCTGGCCCTTCCTCCCTCTGTTATTCAGCTTCCCTTGAAAATGACTAAACATTCAGTAACAAAAGGCATAGCAGTAAGAGCCTGTAATAGTCTATGAGTTACCCCCACCACACACATACCCCAGTCAGCATTTCCTTTCCATCAGTTTGTAAGAAAACATTTATATATAATGGGATCATAGTGTTTAGAAAATTGTATTGATGGTGGGATAAAGTTGAACAATGGCATGGAAATTTTAATTTTGGTTAATTCTGATTCTCTCTTTCTGGAATGCTGTGTTATAAAAGAGAATTCTGGAATACATTTAAAGCATATTGTGTAAAGAAATATTTACACTTTAAGAAACATCACAAGATAATTTCTCTTATAGAATCTCGGTCAGTAGGATTCTGACCTGAAAAGCAATAAATTAATTATTTAGAGGCAAGATATGGTTTATCTCTTCAGTGTTTAAAATTGTGTTTGGTATAAGTTATCCAAAAATCATTTAAATTAGTTAACTGTGTATGAGATTTCTTTAAATATTTGTGGAACATTTTTTATATCTAATAGTGATTTTCAACCTTGGATACAAAAAGGATGTTTTGCAACATAGATTCCCAGCTCAACCTCAGAACAATTATTATCAAGTATCTACAGAGACTACTGACAATCAGCATTTTCAGGGCTTCTTAGTTTCAAATAAAGCTTTGATATTTCAATAAATAGTTCTGTTTATAGTTAAAATGGGATAAGGAATAGAATAAAAATGAAAGTGTAGCCATGAAATAGCATTGTGTTTTCTACCATTCCTATTGGAGTGTTTCTTATTCATCTCCCCAAATTGCTGTTAAAGGCCATATCAGGATAATCCCTTGGAGACAATCCCATCTCCATGAATTATATTTTTATAGTTTGTGATTGTAAAAGAACTATTAGTAGTCATTTATTTTAATTCTATTAAAATATAAAATCAATCTTTCAAATAGTTTATTTAAGTATTAGTTGGGGCTGGAGGCATGACACAGATATTAAGAGAATATGCTGCTCTTGCAGAGGACCCAGGGTCATTTCCCAGTATCCAAACTGGGCAGTTCACAACAATTTCTAACTCTAGGTCTAGGATATCTGACCTCCCCTTTTGGCCTTCACTGATATTTGCTCACATGTGGGGCACAAATATATGCACAGGCCCACACACATACAGATGAAATAATAGAAGAAAATAAACTGTTAGAAAATTCTTAAGATTTTTAAAAGAAGGCTCTTACATTAAATGTGATTATGTAACATGTAGAGATTTAGAGACATGTGAATTCAGTTGATCTTTCCATCTTCTTTAGGTATCAATTAAAAGTTATTTCTCAAAAAGCATTCCATATTTTATAAAAGGCAGTATGTAAAATTTTTGTTGAAATGATATTTAATTCATTGTATTATTTATATTTTTATGCTAGTTGTTGAGTTTTTGCATTTTTACTTATAATTCAAGATAATAGATTTCATTATGACATGTACATTTAGATATATATCATTATTCATTGCTTGTATATGTCCTCATGTCCCCTCTTACTTTCTCATTTCCTTTTCCCCTTCACATGCTCCCAATTCATCTTCCCCAAAACTTTTTCTTCAACCTTTTTGTCATGACAAATGAGAGAGGGAGGGAGGGAGAAGGAGAGACAGACAGAGAGAGAGAGAGAGAGAGAGAAAATAATATGTTTCTCATAACAACTCATAACATATGAACTTATTGTAATTTGCTTGAAGATTCCTGAAAATGCCATAATTCCAAAATTATGGAAGCATGGTCCAGCAAATCTCAAAAGACTGTCAGCAATTAAACATATCTATACTGAAAATGACATTGAAGCAGCAACATTCTTTGAGAGATAAATGTCCACACTAGAGAGATTCACTACTATATTCTACCAGATCTTTAAAAGAAAGTCAAACTTTTGCTATTTGCAGATAATAAAATAGTATACACAACTGACCCCCAAAATTCTACCAGGGAGTTCCTACAGCTGAGAAACACCTTCAATGATGTGACTGTATATACAAGAGTAACTAAAAAATAATCAGTAGCCTTCTAGTATACAAATGATAAACATACTGAGAAAGAAATCAGGAAAAGAACACCCTTTACTATAGCCACAAATAATTCAAAATAACTTGGGGTAATCTAGCCAAACAAGTGAAAGACCCACATGACAAGAACTTTAAGACTTTAAAGAAAGAAGTTGGAGGAACTATCAGAAAATGGAAAGTTCACTCATAGACTGTTAGGATTAACATAGTAAAAATGCCAATCCTACCAAATGAAATCTACAGATACAATGCAATCACCAACAAAAAAGCCAATATAATTCTTCACAGACTTCAAAAGAATAATACGTAATTTCATGTGGAAAAACAAAAAGCCCAGGAGAGCTAAAACAATCTTGTATAATAAAGGAATTTCTGTAGGTGTCACTATCCCTTACTTCAAGCTCTACACTAGAGTTATAGTAATAAAAACAGCTTGGTATTGGTATCAAAACAGACAGGTTGATCCGTGGAATTGAATTGAAGACCCTGACATAAATCCATACACCTTTGTACACCTAAATTTTGACAAAGAAGCCAAACATTGTACAGTGGGAAAAAAAAGCATCTTCAATAAATGGTATTGGTATAACTGGATGATGACATGTAGAAGAATGCAAATAGAACCATATCTATTGCCCTGCACAAAACACAAGTACAAATGGATCAAAGAGCTCAATATAAATCGAGTTACTCTGAACCTGATAAAAGAAAACGTGGGAAGTAGACTTGAACTTATTGGCTTTGGAGACAACTTTCTGAATAGAATACCAGCAGCACAGACACCGAAATCAACAATTAGTAAATGGGACCTCCTAAAACTGAAAAGCTTCTGTAAAACACTGTCAGTAAGACGAAAAGGCAGGCTACAAAATGGGAAAAGATCTTCACCAACTCCATATCTGTCAGAGGGCCAATCTCCAAAATATATAAATAACTCAAGAAGCTAAAGATGATAATTCCAAATAATGCATTTTAAAAATGGGGTACTGATCTAAATAGAAACTTCTCAACCGAAGTTTCACAAATAGCTACAATACACTTTAAGAATTGTCAGCATCTTAGCCATCAGGGAAATGCAAATTAAGATGACTCTGAGACACCCTCTTACACCTGTCAGAATGGATAATATCAAAAACACTAATGACAGCTTATGGTAGAGAGGATGTGGAGTAAGGTTAACACTCTTCCACAGATGTTAGGAGCGCACACTTGTGTGGAAACTTTGGAGGTTTCTCAGAATATTGAGAATCAATCTATCTCAAGACCCAGCTATACCAAGCTTGGTCATATACACAAAGGATGTTCAATAATAGCACAAGGAGACTTGCTCCACTATGTTCATAGCAGCATTATTCCTAATAACCAGATCCTGGAAACAACCTAGATGCCCCTCATTTGAAGAATGGATAAAGAAAATGTTCTACATTTACACGATGGAGTATTACTTGGCTGTAATAAACAAGGATCTCATGTTATTAAAGTTCCAGGTTATTGGATGGAACTAGAAAAAAAAATCATCCTGAGTGAAGTAACCCAAACCCAGAAAGACAAACATGGTATGTACTCATTCATTAGTTGATATTAACTGTAAAGTAAAGGATAAACAGGCTACCAGGATACCAGGCTACAACCCACAGCCCAAGAGAGGCTAGATAACAAGGAGGACCCAAAGAAGGACAGGTGGGTTTCCCTGGGAAGGGGTAATAGATCTCCTAGGTAAAATGGGGCAGGAGTGGGTAACGCGAGTGGAAATATGAGGGATTGAGATGGACAGTTTGGGTGTGAGTTTGAAGGGTGAGTTATGAGAGAGATGTTTCATAGGAGGGGCCATTTTTAAGTTGGGAAGAAACCTGGTCCTAGCAAAACTCCTAGGAATCCATAGGAATGACCCCAGCTAACACTCCGAGCAAAAGCGGAGAGAGTGGCTGAACTGGTCATCTCCTGTAATCAGATTGGTGACCATTCTAATTGTCATCAGAGAGCCTTAAACCAGTAACTGATGAAGGCAGTGGCAGAGGCCTGGCAGTGGTGGCGCACACTTTTAATCCCAGCAATCGGGAGGCAGAGGTAGGTGAATCCCTATGAGTTCGAGGCCAGCCTGTTCTATAAAAGCTAGTTTCCAGGACAGCTAGGACTGTTACACAGGCAAACCCTGTCTCAAAAAACAAAACAAACAAAAAAAAAACAAAATAAACAAAAAAAAGAAGAAGAAGAAGAAGAAAGAAAGAAACAAAAGAAAAAGAAAGCAGTTGCAGAGATCCACAGCCAAGGTCATTGAGTCCTTTTGAACAGAGGGAGGAGGAGTTGTGCAAACTAAGCGGGTCAATCTAACAACAGGTGAACCCACAAAAACAGCTGAACTGGGCTTTGGGAGTTCATGAACTCTGGACCAACAGTTAGAGAACCTGCATGGGACCTACCTAAGCCTTCTGCATGTGTGTGACAGTTGTATAGCTGTGTCTGGGGCTCCTAGCAGTGTCCTTGGCACTTAGCTGAATTTTGGGAACCTATTCCCTGTGCTGAATTATATTGCTTAGTCTTGATGCAGGAGGAGAGTTTGGTCCTGCCTCAACTTGATATGCAATACTTTGATGCCCTTGGGAGGCTTGCCCATGATGGGTGAAAGGGAAGGTAGGGGCAGGGGAACAGGAGTAGGGGAGGGAGAGGAAACTGTGATCTGGATGTAAAATAAATGGAAAAGGGGGAAAATATGAGCTAACATCATTAACCAATACCCTTGATATTTTTCAGTGAAGTTCCACACGGTCTGCCCAAAGTTGTACATTCCAGAACAGCTCCATTTATTTATTTTGTTTTGTGTCCACAGAGTATTTATTATTATTGTATAGCAATTTTACCCATATCCCCTATCATTTCCATTTCTTACATTTGCCTTTAGACCCAAGTAAATCTTTTTTTTTTAAATTATTATTATTTCTCGTCATATACTTTTGGGGATCATGTTTCACTGATTCCCCAGATGCAGTTGACAATCTTTGATGTATTCCTAGTGACCTGGTGCTCTGGCCATTCCTTTATACTGTACAATACTAATGTTTATAGTACGTGATCTACCATGTGACCACAGACTCCCATCTGCTTTGTTTATTGCTGAATTTTCAGTAGTGGAGTGACTGAAAAAATAATGGACACTTGATGAATGTTTGCTTGGTCAATGTTAAATTCAGCCGTGTCTTGACACTCTTTTCTTGAACTGTAAAGTTTCTGCTTCATTGCTTGTCAATATTCCTATTTTTGAAGACATGCAGCATGTATACTGCTTCTTTTGGCACAGTAATCTTCTGTACACCGCTTTAGTTTTTCCTAGCAAATGCTCTTCAGGCTTCAGTTCACTGAAAAGAAGTCTTATGCTGTGATGTGCAATTGTCCAAAGAACATTGCTGAGGCTTGTTTTCTTATAGACTTTTGGCCACCGCTAAAAGTGCTTTACTCTATTTAGGGATGGGGTACAAGATCAAATGAACAGATGTTTGCACAGACTTAACTTAATTTTTGCTATTTTAGGAACACCTTAGAAATAACAGCAAATACTTACCTTAGAATTACATATATTTAAGGACTTGAAATACTCCGGGCAAGGAAATGATGACTTCCCACCCTGCAATAGCATCAGCTATGTATTTCTAGACATTCATCCTGCAACATCAGCCTTACAGCAATTGTGTTCAACCTGTAGCCTCCTTGAGGGACACTCCTTCACTAGTGTTAATGTATACATGCATGAAAACCTTTGGACATCCTCAGGGGAGAAGGACATGAAAACGCAGTTGGCACATCAGTACCTAAGGATGCAGAGTTGTTGATTCCCTGGATTCTTGTCTGTGCTTTTAGTGCCATGTCTATGTGAACTCTGATTATACCTTTCCAGTAAAATGCTGGCAAATTGCACTTCATTCTCTTTTTTATTATGATGTCTCATACTTTTGCACGCATGCTTTGTAGTTCAATCATTTTCTTATTCTACATTATATCATGTATTACAAGATCATGTGATGCCAGTAGCTCTAAATATAACCCTCTGTGTTTTTGTGTCTCTAGGTGTGGAGCAGTTTCCTTTGCTGTGTCAATCACTTGACTTTGTAGGAGAAAATGTAAAGTAGCACTTGTTCTAACCTTAATTCCACTAAAAGCCTTTTATGTGCTAAATTTCAAAAACTCAGTTAAGGAATTAATAAATAGAAATTTCTATCTGCCAAGACTAACTGAATTTATTCATAGCATATAAATATGTCTAGCTTAGAGATTTAGATTTCTCTTTGTTAGTGAATATCTGTTTCTGCCTATTCTCGTCCTACATATTCCTTCAGCTATACAATTTATTTAGAAACTGCTTCATGCCTCAGAGATTAATCAGTATTAAGATGGGTTATAAAATGACCATTTGAAAATTTGGAGTATTACATTTCAAAAAATTGAAACTTTTGTAACAAATTGAAGGCAATTGAAATTGCTGTGAAGGGGTAATATTGAAATAAGGAACAGTTTCCCCAGGTAGACAAACTTTGTGTAGGCTTTGGGTAGGATAAACTCATGTCTCTGGCCTTCATTATAACTGCATACTGGTTATGATATATCCAAGAGCGTTGGATATACTCCCAATGTGTACTGAACTCAACATCAGTGGATGAAGTTCTCTTTTGCTGTATAGCAAGGGTCATTTGAAGGGAAGAATAGGCATCACTGAAGAAATAAAAAAATGTCAATGAAGTTAAAACAAATGATTTTCATAGTTAAAGAAGTGAATTATATATGAACAGCAAGTATAAATATCTCTAAAGTAAACATTGTGTGCAACTACACATTTTGGGCATAAATTCACATAGTTAGAACAAATTAAGGCATGGAATCCCAATATATACATACTAAGTGTTAAATGTACCTCTCTGACTTTCAGTGTCTCTTACTGTCTCCCAGTCATGTTTTCTCTGTATGCCTCTGTGTGTGTGTGTGTGCGCATGCCTGTGAGCATGTACATGTTTCCTCTTGTTGTTTGTTTTATCACTTAATGGAAACAAAGCACTGAACTCTGTGGGGGGGGGGCAATATGTCTAACATGTGCTGCAAGAAGTAACTACTTATTTTGTGGGAGTGAGGCAAGGTCAATACCAAAAGAGCTCATTTTAGCATTAATATTTGCAATGTGCAGCACCAAAGAATAATCTTCCATCATGCTCAGTGTACCTCAAATGTAGGAAAACAAGATCTTAGTCAGTTCAACATGAGCCTAAGCCTGTACCACATTTCAACAGAATACTTTTAGGGCTTTTGTTTGTTTGGTTGGTTGGTTTTGGTTTTTTTTGAGACAAGTTTTCTCTGTAGCTTTGGAGACTGTCCTAGAACTCACGTGGTAGACCAGGCTGGCCTGGAACTCATGGAGATCCACCTGTCTCTGCCTCACCAGTGCTGGGATTAAAGCCCCTGTGCCACCACTGCCCGGCTAATTTTAAGAATGCAAATATACCTTGCTACTGTTCCCACTCCACCCTCTGAGAACTTTATTTTCTCTAGCCACAAGGTACTTCATTTTCCTAGACTGTGTGTAACAAATGTTATGGGAAAAAGACACACCTTTCAGTTTGAAGACTATGAGAGTTAGCGCTCTTTTCATAACAGTATAATGACAGGTTGTCATATTTCACCATGACTAATATAGTCAAGGGGAGAAGCATTAAGAAATATTGAAACATTTCATAATATTTTGTCTTCATTATTTTTGATATTTCAAGAGAAACAGTTGAGTTTGATCAGTTTACACAACACAAATAAGCCTGTGTTTCTCTTTTCTTAAAATTAATCATTTACCTATACTGGTTCTGAAACTACTCAAAGATAAAAATCTCATAGTAATCCAGAATATGTGTCAGGAACAAGACTATATTTTTAAAATATGTTTATAACCATAGGGTTTTTATCTACCCAAAATCATATAGGTATTTTATACTTATATAGAACATTTTTCTAGATCCAGAGGGGTGAGTGTGTGCCCACCAAGCCGGACAGTCCAGGAGCCGAGTGCAGGGCCCCTCCAGCTCCTGCTGCAGTGGCTTCTTTGTTCCACACGGCCCTGCTCCTGTACTAGGGGGATCCATCCAGAGGGTTGGGTGGGTGCCCGCCCAGCCATGCAGTTCAGGAGCCAAGTGCACCACCCCTCCAGCTCCTGCTGCAGGGACTTTTGGTTCCACAAGACACTACTTCCCCCAAGCCTGCCCTATTGTCTGCGAGGTCTTTGGCCCAGGAGGACTTCCTGCTCCTACACAGAGAAGATCCATCCAGAAGGCAGAGCCAGCTCCAGTGTTGAGGGGTCCTAAGAGAGGGCAGACCAAGAAAATCCCCCAAGTATACAATCAGTCACATCAAAATTGGAAGATTCTCCTGGCTGCATTTGAAGGAAAAATGGGTAGACGCCAATGCAAGAATTCCTCCAACAACCTGAAAAGTAACATGACAACACCAAAATCCAGTGAACACGCAACAGGAAGACTTGAACACCCTATTCCAGAAGAAGTAGAAGAAATCGACTTTAAATGTAGTATAATGAAAATAATAGAGGCCCTTAAACAGGGTGTGAAAAACTCCTTTAAAGAAATGGATGAGAAGACAAACAAAAAGTTAAAAGAAATGAATAAATCACTCAAAGACACCCAAGAAAACCAAGAAAAAGCAATCAAACGGGTAATAGAAACAGTTCAAGTCTTGAAGACCTAAATGGAGGCAATGAAGAAAACACAATCCGAGAGATGGCTGGATATGTAAAATCTGGGTAAACGAACAGGAACTACAGAGACAAGTATAACCAACAGAATACAAGAGACAGAAGAAAGAATCTCAGACACTAAAGATACTATAGCAGAAATGAACTCATTGATTAAAGAAAACAACAAATCCAACAAATTCTTACCATGAAACATCCAGGAAATCTGGGACACCATGAAAAGAATAATAAGGTGGATAAGAATAATAGGGGTGGAAGGAGAATTACAGTTCAAAGGCCCAGAAAATATACTCAACAAAATTATAGAAGAAAACTTTCCTAACCTAAAGAAGGATATTCCTATGAAGGTTCAAGAAGCATACAAAACACCAAATAGACTGGATAAAAAAAAATCTCCTTGCCATATAATAATCAAAACACAAAACATACAGAATAAAGAAAGAATATTAAGAGCTGCAAAGGAAAAAGGTCAAGTAGCATATAAAGGTAAACCTATCAGAATTACACTTGACTTCTCTATGGAAACGATGAAAGCCAGAAGACTTTGGATAGATGTGCTGCAGTCACTAAGAGACCATGGATGTAAGCCCAGACAACTATACCCAGCAAAGCTTTCTTTCACCATTGATGGGGAAAACAAGATATTCCAGGATAAAAACAAATTTAAGCAATACATAGCCACAAACCCAGCTTTACAGAAAGTACTAGAAGGAAAACCACAAGGAAAGGAAGCAAACAACACCCATAATAACACAGACATCTAACAACCCTGTACCAGAACAACTCAAAGAAGGGAACACACAAACTCTACCACCAAAAAAAGTAAACGGAGTTAACAACCACTGGCCATTAATATCACTGGTCTCAATTCACCTATAAAAAGGCACAGGTTAAGAGAATGGATATGAAAACAGGATCCAACATTCTGCTGTTTACAAGAAACACACCTTAACCACAAAGACAGACGTTATCTTAGATTAAAGGCTTGGGAAAAGGTTTTTCAATCAAAGGGATCTAAGAAACAAGTGTGTGTGGCTATACTAATATCTAACAAAATCGACTTTAAACTAAAATCAATCAGAAAAGTTTGAACACTTTATACTTATAACAGGAATAATCCATCAGGATGAAGTCTCAATCCTGAATATATATGCCCCTAATATAAAAGCACCCACAAATGTAAAAGAAACATTACTAGAACTCAAAACACACATCAAACCCCACACACTAATAGTAGATTTCAACACTCCTCTCCCACCAATGGACAGGTCAACCAGACAGAAACTTAACAGAGATATACGAGAACTAAGAGATGTAATGAATCAAATGGACTTAATAGACATCTATAGAACATTCCACCCAAACAGGAAAGAATATACCTTCTTCTCATCATCTCATGCAACCTTCGTGAAAATTGATCACATACTCGGTAACAAAGCAAACATTTCCAGATACAAAAAACTTGGAGTAACCACCTGTGTCTTATCAGATCACAATGGAGTAAAGTTAGAATTTAACAACAATTCCACCCCAGAAAGCCTACAAACTCATGGAAACTGAACCACTCCTGGGTCAAGGAAGAAATAAAGAAAGAAATTAAAGTCTTCCTTGAATTCAACGAAAATAAAGAAACAACATACACCAACCTGTGGGAAACTATGAAAGCAGTGCTAAGAGGAAAGTTCATAGCACTTAGTGCCCACATAAAGAAAACGGAGAAAGCACACATTAGTGACTTAACAGCACACCTGAAAGCTCTAGAAAAAAAAAAAAAGAAGCAGACTCACCCAGGAGGAGTAGAAGACTGGAAATAACCAAACTGAGGGCTGAAATCAACAATATAGAGACACAGAGAACAAGCCAAAGAATCAATGAAATGAAGAGCTGGTTCCTTGAGAAAATCAACAAAATAGACAAACCCTTATCCAAACTAATCAAAAGGCAGAGAGAGAACACTCAAATTAACAAGATCAGAAATGAAAAGGGGGACATAACAACAGACACTGAGGAAATTCAAAGAATCATTAGGTCTTACTACGAAAGCCTGTATGCCACAAAATTGGAAAATGTACACGAAATGGACAGTTTTTTAGATAAATACCACATACCGAAATTAAATCAAGACCAGGTGAACAGTTTAAATAGACCTATAAGTCACGAGGAAATAGAAGCTGTCATCAAAAACCTCCCAACCAAAAAAAGGCCAGGACCAGATGGTTTTAATGCAGAATTCTACCCAGAACTTCCAAGAAGAGCTAATACCTATACTCCTTAATGTGTTTCACATAATAGAAACAGAAGAGTCATTGCCAAAATCTTTTTATGAAGCTACAGTTACCCTGATACCAAAACCACATAAAGATGCAACCAAGAAAGAGAATTACAGACCAATCTCACTCATGAACATTGATGCAAAAATTCTCAATAAAATACTGGCAAACCAAATCCAAGAACACATCAAAAAATCATCCATTATGATCAAGTAGGCTTCATCCCAGAGATGCAGGGCTGGTTCAACATACGAAAATCTATCAATGTAATTCATCATATAAATAAACTGAAAGAAAAAACCATATGATCATTAAATTTGATGCTGAAAATGCATTTGACAAAATTCAACACCCCTTTATGATAAAGGTCTTGGAGAGATTAGGGATACAAAGATCATATCTAAATATCATAAAAGCAATATACAGTATGCTGATAGCTACCATAAAATTAAATGGAGAGAAACAAAAGCATTTGTTCAGCTATGTTCATAGCAGCATTATTTGTAATAGCCAGAACCTGGAAACAACCTAGGTGCCCCTCAATGGAAGAATGGATAAAGAATGTGTGAAATATATACACATTAGAGTACTATTCAGCGGTAAAAAACAATGACATCTTGTGAAAACACTATCCTTAGTGAGATAACCCTAGACCCAAAAAGATGAATATTGTATGTACTCACTCATTAGTGGACTCTAGCCATAAACAAAGGACATTAAGCCTATAGTTCACAAGCCTAGAGAAGCCACATAGCAAGGTAAACCCAAATAAAAACATATATAGATCCTCTTGAAAATTGGAAGCAAACAAGATCACCGGGCAAAAGTTGGGATCACGGGGGTGGGGGTAGGGGTTCTTGTGGTGTAGAGGAAAGGGGATAGGGGAAGGAGAAGGAGAAAGGGAGGATGGGGGGAGAGCTTGGGGGAGTTGGAGGGTGGAGATGGAGTAAGGGCGGATATTGGAGCAGGGAAGAAGATATCTACATTAAGGGAGCCATTTTGGTTTGGCAAGAGACTTGGCTCTAGAGGGGATCCCAGGTGTCCATGGTGATGTCCTCAGCTAGGTCCTTAGGCAGCAGAGGTGAGGGTGCCTGAACTGGCCTTGTCCCATAGTCACACTGATGAATATCTTGAATGTCACCATAGAAATTTCATCCGATGGATGGAGATAGAGAGACTCACATCCACATCAAAACAATGGACTGAGTTCCCAAGGTCCAGTTGAAGAGAAGAAGGAGGGAGAAGATGAGCAAGGAAATCAGGACTGCGAGGAGTTGGTCCACCCACTGAGAAAGTGTGCCTGATGTCATGGGAATTTACCAAATCCAGCTGGACCGGGACTGAACGAGCATTTGTTCAAACCGGACTCTCTAAATGTGGCTACCAATGAGGACGGACTGAGAAGCCATTGATAATAGCACTGGGACCTATCTCGTCTTCATGTATTGGCTTTTTGGAACCCTAGTTTACTTGGATGCATACCTTCCTAGGCCAGGATGGAGCGGGGAGGGCCTTGGACTTCCCACAGGGCATGGTACCCAGCCCTCTCTTAAGGATGGAGGGGGAGGGAGGAGGGTTAGTGGGGGAGCGGGAGGGGAATGGGAGAAGGGGGTAAGTGTAAATTTTTGAATGGAAAAAAAAAGAAAAAAAAGAATAAAAATAAATAAAACTTTTTTCTATTCAGTGTTTCAGGCCCTGTGTATAGCTCCCATATGAGGATCTAGGTTTTTCACAAGAAGTCATTTACTCTTATAGGTTTTGCCATTGGGTTTTCTCACCGAGTAAATCAGTCATTTTCTATAGACTGAAGGTCCAAATACATATGTCTCTTGGCAATCATATATACACAGAGGTTTATTTTTCAACATATTTTTCAGCATAGGTTCATAAGCAGGCCTTCCAACAAAAGTTCATATATTTTGCGCCTCTAAGTTTCAAAATGTTGTCATATGCTTCCTAAAATGGTGCATACAGTCGTTGTGACCCTAGAAAAAAACTTCACTTTTGGATTCTTAACTTGATTTTCTATTGTTATGGATGCAGAGAGCATAAGGCATGTGCACTCTCTTCGCATTGTTTCCAAAATGATCACAAAAGTGTTGCATTTTGCAATCTTCTGCATTTAAGAGTACAGAGAGAGAAAGCAAACAATTAAAAGAAAGACAGTACCTATGTTCGATGTAAACTGTACCCTTTATGTAAGCAAACATTTTAAAGGAGGTTTTATGTAGAGACAGATCTTCTAGCAATGCACAGTTAACAACAGACTATAAGCCACGTGATGATGGCACACACCTTTAATCCCAGTAATTGGGAGGCAAAGGCAGGCAGATCTCTCTGAGTTCAAGGCCAGCTTGGTCTACAAGAGCTAGTTACAGGACAGGCTCCAAAGCTACAGAGAAAGCCTGTCTTGAGAAACAATAAACAAAGCAAAACAAAACAAAACATAAAACAAAATAAGCTCAACAGCTTCTAATTCTTTTTTGGAGAAAAAAATAAGTAGAAGCCTTCTAAGAATGTGTTTGGTTGAAAAAATGCACACACTGAGAGCCATGAGACACATGACTTTTAAAGTTCATCACAAAGCAGAGTGGTAAGGATGGATGGAATGCAGAGGAAGGCATTAACTAATCAAGAGTCTCAAAAACAAAGATGTGCTTCTAAGAAGTAAAAGGAACAAAGGCCTTGGGAGTGTGAAATATTAATGACACGTGGCATGGTGGTTCAGCTGGCAGATTTTCTTTGTCTTTACATGGTGTAGTAAAGAAATTTGAATTCAGTAGAAATTAGAGTATTTTATCATGATCTTTCCCCAGGCCAGCTGTATTCCTTCTCTTTCTCTCTCAAAGTTGGGCACAGAGCCAAAGCTGCCAGTAAGCCACTCAACATGGGTATGCAGAGTGTATTTTGGTAATCTGTGTGGCCGAGCTGTGAAATTTGGAAGTTTGATGTTCTTAATACATTTGAGTTGGTGTATTTCAATTTGCAATGGGTGAGACTATAACTCCATTATAACAATAAAGAGGATCTGTATAAAGGAAACGCTCAGGTTGTTTACCAGGGAAATATATAAAGTCCATAAATCCATGAAGCCCATTTCAAAAAATGAAAAGAACAGATGAAAAAGCTTATTAATTAGAAGATAAATCTTCTTAACTCTTGTCCTAATTCCTGTCAATTTTGGTTTAAGTAAAATAAATTATTCATTCTAAGAGTAAAATAATTATTGCAGGGGTAGAAATATAATTCTTCTTAGACCTGGGAGATTCCATTATTCATTCATACAAACTCAAACTAATGTGCATTGGGAGATAGCAACTAAACTTCCATTTATTTTTCCCTGAGTGAATATTTTTAAAAGTGTTGTGAAATTTTCTGAAATTACAAAAGACGATAATAATGTTGCTTTGTATATGATTTCAAATAGTGCAAGTAAATATAGTCATGCAGTTTACAAACTGCCTATGACATAGTAGGTAGTGTCTAACTGCATTTTGGTTGCTCCTTAAATTATTAAGTGCTTAGAATCCTACACATGTACAAGAGAGATACTTTTAAAAGCTGAGCAAGCAATATTTCCTATCTCTTTCAAATCAAAAGTTTATTACCTTTGCAATACAGTCACTTAGAAATACTGCCTGTTTTTGCAAGAGAAAGGGCTCAGAGAGAAAAGAACTCACTCACTGCTCTTGCAGAGGACCTGCACTCCATTGGACAACTCATAAATATCTGTAACTAGGTAGAGTTCCAGAATATCTGATGACCTTTCTGGACTCAACAGCAATCTTCATACAAGTGGCCAATACACACAAACATATAAAAATATTGCCTATAAACAATCAAATGGTTATTTTGGCTTTGAAATAAATTTTTTAGGGTCCCTTAAGAAATTCAGGTAGATTTTGGTATTCAAAAATAACCAAGATTTCAAACATAAATTAATAAGATTGATGATACTTGAAAATTAATAGTACATAGCATGTTTAAAGGCATTGTAGTTGGAGGCACCATAGGTTAAAAAAATGTAGTAAAGTCAAAATAGCTACTGTCTCCATGAAGCACCAATGATTTCATATGTAGAAACACATAGTACTTCAGGAATGGAAGCTTGTAGTGTCAAATTAGCTCATTACACAGCAGTGTAAGCATATGGCAAATCTACTTTTGTCTGTTTATCACTAACACCTTGATTTTCTCCTCTCTATGCTGTCAGACATCAGAGTTTGTACAGCACACAAATATTCTGGATTCACCTGTGACAGTCAAATTACATCATCTCCGTTCTTGATGTAGCTTTCATAGGGTCATCAGATTGTCATCAGAAATATCCTGAGAATAAAGTACATATGGAGGTAGATTGTATTCCAAATGGGCTCCAAATATAAATGGGTCCCGCTGGGCGGTGGTGCCACACACCTTTAATCCCAGCACTTGGGAGGCAGAGGCAGGCGGATCTCTGTGAGTTCGAGACAAGCCTGGTCTACCAGAGCTAGTTCCAGGACAGGCTCCAAAGCCACAGAGAAACTCTGTCTCGAAAAACCAAAAAAAAAAAAAAAAAAGTTGTTGGGTCCCGCATTGAGAAACCATCTGTTGGGGTCCCACGTTGGGTCAACATCTGTTGGGGTCCAGCCTCAACAGGTTAGGGTGTTCCAGGATAAAGGCATGTGGATTAGAAATGCTAGGCAGAATAAACAAAAATACAAAAGAAATGCAGAGACAGAATAGAGGTGGGAGTGCAACCCAGTGAATACTGAATCCGCCTGTGTTTATTTCTTATGATCTTTAAATACTCCAATTCAAAAGAGAGGAAGAAAGCAAAAGACTTTTGTTTTTTTACCATGATATAAGGAACAAACAAAGGAACTACCATCTTAATATCCAAAATACCAAGAAGCCATATACTAGGTCAAGACATCCTGTTAGTAGTCACACCTTACATCAAATCTCCTGCCATAACCTTGAAGGAGCAAGAAAGGCCTGAACTCTCTGACTGTTGGTCAAGGTAGAACAGATCCACATCCATGGGATGCAACAAATGTAAGCTCTAGAAGAAACAAACTGTCTCACTCCAGTGTAACACAAGCTTTCCGAGTTCTGCCAAATGTTTCCCTAATTCCCCCCTCTCCTGTTTCACAGTCCCGTGATATGTGATCCTATTCTAATAACAGTTATTAGTAGTTTGTTCTTCTTCCTGGCTCACTTGCATATCTGGATTTGTTGGTCAATTGACATTTTATTTTTAATTTGTACTTTGTAAAAATGATTCTAATATATCTCATTTTGAACAGCTACTTTTTTAAAGTTTCAAATCTTTTATTGTTTTTTTCCTTTATTGTTTTAATTGAGCTTTATATTTTTCTCCACTACCCTCCCTTCCTCTCCCCTCCCCTTTTAGCCTCTCCCATGGTCCCCACACTCCCAGTTTACTCAGGAGATCTTGTCTTTTTCTACTTCTCATGTAGATTAGATCCACTCATGTTCCTCTTAGGGTCCTCCTTGTTGTCTAGGTTCTCTGGGATTGTGAATTGTAGACTGGTTTTTCTTTGCTTTATGTCTTAAAGCAACTTATGAGTGAGTATATATGATATTTGTCTTTCTGTGTCTGGTTTACATCAGTCAATATGATGTTTTCAAGATCCATCCATTTGTCAACACATTTTAAGATGTTATTTTTTTCTGCTGTGTAGTACTCCATTGTGTAAATGTGCCACATTTTCCTTAGCCATTCTTCGGTCGGGGCATTTAGGTTTTTTTCCAGATTCTGGCTATTACAAACAATGCTGCTATGAACATAGTTGAGCACATGTCCTTGTGGTACAATTGAGCATCCTTTGAATATAAACTCAAAAGTGGTATTGCTATATCTTGATGTAGGTTGTTTCCTAATTTCATGAGAAATCACCATACTGATATCCAAAGCAGCTGTACCAGTTTTCACTCCCACCAGAAATGGAGGAGTGTTTTTGATTATACAAGTTTCAACTGAAAATATTTATTACAAGAGTTACCTATTACTGACATTTTTTATATCTAATTTTTAATGAAAACCACCTGGCCCTGAATAGTCACCCAGTAAATTTCCCACCCCACCCCTCCTGCAGCGCACAACACCTGTCTGCGCTCTATGCGCTACCATACAGTTCGCGAACTTTGGGCAAGGGGCTGAGGTTGAAACACACAAAGACACACAGAGACAGCACAGACAGAGAGACAGACAGAGAGAGAAACGGACCTCTAGTCACTGGTAAGAAGCCCTTTATTCAATAGCACCATGGAGGCTTATATATCCAACAGTCAGGTGGGCCAACAGTTTTTGGCCCTGATCCTTATCCTCTGATCCTCAAGGCAAGGCAACACATGCTTGTGAAGCACAGCTTTCAGTAACTCAAATCAGAAGATCTCTAGCAGGGAAGAGCAGCTGGAGGCCAGGACTCCAAATGATCCCAACACCCTCCAAATCAAATACTGGTTTAGAGTAAATGTTATATAATGTAGTTATCTCTTCAACTATTTCCCAGACTTAAATGTGACTTCTGTTTGTTGTGGTCTCCTAGGAATCACATGTCTGGATCCCAGCCTCACCTTATCCACCTAACATACTTAATGTCCGCAAGACTTATATGTGGCTTGACTGGACCAAACTTTGTGCTCACTGCTTGCATCAAATGCTTCACAAAATCTACATCCTACACTTCCCTGAATTTTTTTTGACAAGAAGTTACAACTTGATCCTTCAGTCAGATTACATTTTTTAAAGACTCAAACTTAAAAATATTATTCAACGTTCTTTTTTGATTAAATTACCCATGCTCCTTTTTAACGATTAAACTGAGTAATAAGTAAGACTTCATACTCTGCCAATTAACTATTCAGTTTGATCATATACTACTTATCAGAACATAGGAAGCTTATTTAGTCTCTGCTTTTGTTTATCACATGCCAATTGATAATGGCACTAATAATGGTTAACACATAAACTTGTTATAAATACCAGAATTACATGTGTGTATATTATATATATATACATATTGATAGTGGACAGAGGTGAATGAAGTGATAAGCATAGTAACTAAATTGTGATCAGACAAGACTCATGTTGTTATGTGTGGATAGTCATAGGAGAGATATCAATAGTAACACAGGAGAGACCTCTTAAGATGACAATTGATTGAACACAGAATACACTTTTATAATGGAGCCAAGGAAATTTTCTGAGGACACATATCAGGAGATACCATTTTACACATGAAAATAAGGTTAATAAAAGAGTTTCAGTTTGGTATCTGCTAAGTAGAATTCCGGCTTTGTTGGGAATACTATGATGTCACAGTTAGGATGTGGGAATTGAGACTAGAGAGATTAGAATGCAGGTTTAGAGTTAATTGTTGACTTTGAGATGTATATTGGACAATCA
>PVIU01022058.1:0-30201 GCA_004026605.1 Ondatra zibethicus | reverse complement strand
CCCAGTCCATCCCTTCTCCCTTCTCCCTCCTTCTCTCCCTTTCACCCTCCCACCCCTACTTCTCCCCCATCCCCATTCCCGTGCCTCCACCTCTTGCCCGGTGATCTTGTTTGCTTCCAATTTCCAGGAGGATCTATATATGTTTTTCTCTGGGTTCACCTTGCTATTTTGCTTCTCTAGGCTTGTGAGCTATAAGCTTAATGTTCTTTGTTTATAGCTAGGGTCCACTAATGAGTGAGTACATACCATAATCATCTATTTGGGTTTAGGATATCTCACTAAGGATAGTGTTTTCTATTTCCATCCATTTGCATGCAAATTTAAGGATGTCATTGTTTTTTTACTGCTGAGTAGTATTCTAATGTGTATATATTCCACACTTTCTCGGGCCATTCTTCCATTGAGGGGCACCTAGGTTGTTTCCAGGTTCTGGCTGTTACGAATAATGCTGCTATAAACATAGTTGCACAAATGCTTTTGTAGTATGATTGGGCATCTCTTGGGTATATTCCCAAGAGTGGTATTGCTGGATCCTGAGGTAGGTAGATTCCCAATTTCCTGAGAAACTGCCACACTGATTTCCAAAGTGGTTGCACAAGTTTGCATTCCCACCAGCAATGGATGAGTGTTCCCCTTACTCCACATCCTCTCCAGCATAGGCTATCATTGGTGTTTTTGATTTTAGCCATTCTGACAGGTGTAAGATGGTATCTCAAAGTTGTTTTGGTTTGCATTTCCCTGATTGCTAAGGAAGTTAGTTGAACATGACCTTAAGTGTCCTTTGGCCATTCGAACTTCTTCTGTTGAGAATTCTCTGTTCAGATCATTACCCCATTTTTTAATTGGGTAATTTAGCATTTTAATGTCTACTTTCTTGAGTTCTTTGTATATTTTGGAGATCAGACCTTTGTCCGATGTGGGGTTAGTGAAGATCTCCCATTCAGTAGGATGCCTTTTTGTCTTAATGACAGTGTCCTTTGCTTTACAGAAGCTTCTCAGTTTCAGGAGGTCCCATTTATTCATTGTTGCTCTTATTGTCTGTGCCACTGGGGTTTTACATAGGAAGTGGTCTCCTGTGCCCATGTATTGCAGGCCACTTGCCACTTTCTCTTCTATCAGGTTAAGTGTGGTCGGATTTATATTGAGGTCTTTAATCCATTTGGATTTGAGTTTTGTGCATGGAGATAGATAAGGATCTATTTCATTCTCCTACAGGTTGATATCCAGTTGTGCCAGCACCATTTGTTAAAGATGCTTTCACTCTTCCATTGTATACTTTTAGCTTCTTTGTCAAATATGAGGTGTTCATAGGTTTGTGGATTAATATCCGGGTCTTCAATTCGATTCCATTGGTCAACATCTCTGTTTGTATGCCAATACCAAGCTGTTTTCATTACTGTAGCTCTGTAACAGAGTTTGAAGTCAGGGATGGAAATGCCTCCTGCAGTTCCTTTATTGTATAGGATTGTTTTGGCTATCCTGGGCTTTTTGTTTTTCCATATAAACTTAGTTACTGTTCTCTCAAGGTCTATGAAGAATTTTGTTGGGATTTTGATGGGGATTGCATTGAATCTATAGATTGCCTTTGGTAGAATTGCCATTTTTACTATATTGATCCTACCAATCCAGGAGCATGGGAGATCCTTCCATTTTCTGGTATCCTCTTCAATTTCTTTCTTCAAGGTCTTAAAGTTCTTGTCAAATAACACTTCCTTGGTTAGTGTTACCCCAAGATACTTTATGCTATTTGTGGCTGTCATGAAAGGTGATGTTTCTCTGATTTCCCTCTCTGTTTCCTTTGTGTATAGGAGGGCTACTGATTTTTTTGAGTTGATCTTGTATCCTGCCACATCACTGAAGGTATTTATCAGCTGTAGAAGTTCTTTGGTAGAGTTTTTGGGGTCACTTATGTACAATATCATATCGTCTGCAAATAACGAAAGTTTGACTTCTTCCTTTCCAATTCGAATCCCCATGATCTCCTTATTCTGTTTTATAGCTATTGCTAGAACTTCAAGCACTATATTAAAGAAATATGGGGAGAGTGGACAGCCCTGACTTGTTCCTGATTTTAGTGGAATCGCTTTGAGTTTCTCTCCATTTAATTTGATGTTAGCTGTTGGCTTGCTGTATATTGCTTTTTATTATATTTAGATATGAACCTTGTATCCCTAATCTCTCCAAGACCTTTATCATAAAGGGGTGTTGAATTTTGTCAAATGCTTTTTCAGCATCTAATGAAATGATCATATGTTTTTTTTTCTTTCAGTTTATTTATTTGATGGATTACATTGATAGACTTCCGTATGTTGAACCAGCCCTGCATCTCTGGGATGAAGCCTACTTGATCAAAATGGATGATTTTTTTTGATGTGTTCTTGGACTCTGTTTGCCAGTATTTTATTGAGAATTTTTGCATCGATGGTCATGAGTGAGATTGGTCTGTAATTCTCTTTCTTGGTTGCGTCTTTGTGTGGTTTTGGTATCAGGGTAACTGTAGCTTCATAAAAAGATTTTGGCAATGACCCTTCTGTTTCTGTTATGCAAAACACCTTAAGGAGTATAGGTATTAGCTCTTCTTGGACGTTCTGGTAGAATTCTGCATTAAAACCATCTGGTCCTGGGCTTTTTTTGGTTGGGAGGTTTTTGATGACAGCTTCTATTTCCTCACGACTTATAGGTCTATTTAAATTGTTCACCTGGTCTTGATTTAATTTTGGCATATGGTATTTATCTAAAAAACTGTCCATTTCTTTTATATTTTCCAATTTTGTGGCATACAGACTTTTGTAGTAAGACCTAATGATTCTCTGAATTTCCTCAGTGTCTGTTTTTATGTCCCCCTTTTCATTTCTGATCTTGTTATTATGAGTGTTCTCTCTCAGCCTTTTGATTAGTTTGGATAGGGGTTTGTCGATCTTGTTGATTTTCTCAAGGAACCAGCTCTTTGTTTCATTGATTCTTTGGATTGTTTTCTGTGTCTCTATTTTGTTGATTTCAGCCCTCAGTTTGATTATTTCGTCTTCTACTCCTCCTGGGTGAGTCTGCTTCTTTTTTTTTTTTCCAGAGCTTTTAGGTGTGCTGTTAAATCTCTAATGTGTGCTTTCTCCGTTTTCTTTATGTGGGCACTAAGTGCTATGAACTTTCCTCTTAGCACTGCTTTCATAGTGTCCTGTAGGTTATGGGTATGCTGTGTCTTTATTTTCGTTGAATTCAAGAAAGACTTTAATTTCTTTCTTTATTTCTTCCTTGGTTCAGTAGTTGACTGTTCAGTTTCCATGAGTTTGTAGGCTTTCTGGGGGTGGAATTGTTGTTAAATTCTAACTTTACTCCATGATGATCCGATAAGACACAGGTGGTTACTCCAATGTTTTTGTATCTGTGGGTGTTTGCTTTGTTACCGAGTATGTGATAAATTTTTGAGAAGGTTCCATGAGATGCTGAGAAGAAGGTATATTCTTTCCTGTTTGGGTGGAATGTTCTATAGATGTCTATTAAGTCCATTTGAATCATTACTTCTGTTAGTTCTCTTATTTCTCTGTTAAGTTTCTGTCTGGTTGACCTGTCCATTGGTGAGAGAGGAGTGTTGAAATCTCCTACTATTAGTGTGTGGGGTTTGACGTGTACTTTGAGTTCTAGTAACGTTTCTTTTACATATGTGGGTGCTTTTATATTAGGGGCATATATATTCAGGATTGAGACTTCATCCTGATGGATTATTCCTGTTAAGAGTATAGAATGTCCATCTCCATCTCTTCTGATTGATTTTAGTTTGAAGTCGATTTTGTTAGATATTAGTATAGCCACACCTGCTTGTTTCTTAGGGTCGTTTGATTGAAAAACCTTTTCCCAACCCTTTACTCTGAGATAATGTCTGTCTTTGTGGTTGAGGTGTGTTTCTTGTAAACAACAGAATGTTGGATCCTGTTTTCGTATCCATTCACTTTAACCTGTGCCTTTTTATAGGTGAATTGAGTCCATTGATATCAAGTGATATTAATGACCAGAGGTTATTCACTGCGGTTATGTTTTTTGGGTTGTAGTGTTTGTGTGTTTCCCTTCTTTGAGTTGTGCCAGTGGAGGGCTGTTAGCTGTCTGTGTTATTATGGGTGTTGTTTGCTTCCTTTAGTTGTGGTTTTCCTTCTAGTACTTTCTGTAAGGCTGGGTTTGTGGCTATATATTGCTTAAATTTGTTTTTATCCTGAAATATCTTGTTTTCTCCATCGATGGTGAATGAAAGCTTTGCTGGGTATAGTAGTCTGGGCTTGCATCCATGGTCTCTTAGTGTCTGCAGCACATCTATCCATGACCTTCTGGCTTTCATGGTTTCCATAGAGAAGTCAGGTGTAATTCTGATAGGTTTACCTTTATATGTTACTTGACCTTTTTCCTTTGCAGCTCTTAGTATTCTTTCTTTATTTTGTATGTTTTGTGCTTTGATTATTATATGGCGAGGCGATGTTCTTTTTTGATCCAGTCTATTCGGTGTTCTGTATGCTTCTTGTACCTTCATAGGAATATCCTTCTTTAGGTTGGGAAAGTTTTCTTCTATAATTTTGTTGAATATATTTTCTGGGCCTTTGAGCTGTGCTTCTTCTCCTTCTTCCACCCCTATTATTCTTAGGTTTGGTCTTTTTATGGTGTCCCAGATTTCCTGGGTGTTTTGTGTTAAGAATTTGTTGGATTTGTTGTTTTCTTTGATCAATGAGTTTATTTTCTCTATCGTATCTTCAGCATCTGAGATTCTTTATTCTATCTCTTGTATTCTGTTGGTTATACTTGCCTCTGCAGTTCCTGCTTGTTTACCCAGATTTTCCATATCCCACCATCTCTTGGTTTGTGTTTTCTTCATTGCTTCCATTTCAGTTTTTAAGTCTTGAACTGTTTCCATTACCTCTTTGATTGCTTTTTCTTGGTTTTCTAGGGTATCTTTGAGGAATTTATTAATTTCTTCTTTTTGTTAGTTTTCTCATCCCTTTCTTCAAAGGAGTTTTTCACCTCTTCTTTAAAGTTCTCTATCACTTTCACAATGTTATGTCTAAAGTCGATTTCTTCTACTTCTTCTGGGTTAGGTTGCTCAGGTTTTCCTGTTGCATACTTGCTGGATTCTGATGTTATCATGTTGCTTTTCAGGTTGTTGGAGGAATTCTTGGATTGGTGCCTGCCCATCGTTTCCTTTGATTGCAGTCAGGGGAGTCTCAGCGGGGACCTTCCAGGAAGGCTTGCACACACTCACCCCTCTGGATAGCTGATCTCAGTGCCGGAAGATGAAGCCCTGGTGGGCCAAGGACCCCACAGAAGAAAGGGCAAACTTGTGGGGAGGGTGGCAGGGTCGTGTGTAACAAAGAGGCCCCCTGCAGCAGGGGCTGGTGGTACCAGCACTCCCTTGGGGACCTTCCCGCCAGGTGCGCACAAACTCACCTGTCCGGACCTCCGATCTCAGCACAGGAAGAGAGAGTCTGTTTTTGTTTTTTCAACTATTTAAAAATACTATGATTTCTTAACGGGTCCCTTAGAGAAAAAAGCATTCTTTGCAAACAGATGAGACTTTCTAAAACACTTTTGCCACTGACTCCTTTTATCTTAAATTGCCATCAGAGCATACAATCTTTCTAAGGCGTGCTCTCAGGTTTAACATCGCTATTGTGCAAGTGTTTTGATAAATTCATCTTTTGTTTAACTAGAAATGCCTTTCTTACTTTCATGCTTGATAGGCAGCAGCTAGCTGCTCTCCAGACTTAAATATAATATCCCATGGCTTTTTATTTTCCCTGCACATGAAGTGACCATTTCTTCATCTGTGATCTTTCTCCTATCAGACTGTTTTTAAAATTGCCATTGTCTTTCTACAGAGTCCCTATAATAGCTAGGCACTGGTTTTCTTTTTATTTGTCCTTCTTGGCCATACTACACTTTCCATAGCAGACTCATAGCTTCAGCGTCCGGGAAAGGAGCCTAGCTACCCTTACTTTCTCCTGAGCTTCATTCCCGGCGTTCTCTCTCATCTGATATAGGTCAGAACTTCTTATTTGCTTCTCAATATTTGAAACAACTCTTCTATTTTTTATATTTTAAAGCCCTTCCTTTCTTTTCTTCTTCCTCTGTTTAATTCACTTCTATTCCCAAGGTCATTACTTCCCTCTTCAGGGTGTTTCGTTGTCTCCAGATACACATTTGCTCTCAGGGCAGTATACTTAGTGATTGTTAACAGGTAACTATTGGTCATTCCTGATAGTCTTCTGTTGTTTGCTCTTTATTTTAATTTTAAACATTTCTCTAAGTATTTCATGAGCAGCTTTTCTCTCTGTGGCGATTCTAAAACACGTGGCTTACTTTCTCAAGGGCTTATTGGCCTTTTTTGTGGTCTGTCAACTGCCTAATTATGTCTGTGGAATCCAGTAAGATAGCTTATGAGTGGTTTGCTACGGGAATTTATGCTAGTTGCTGGGAACACATCAGTTTGAGACTACGGTGGCTCTCTTTGAGGGTCTTGGCTTAATGTCAGTGTCAGCTCCAGCTTCCTTCTCTTGCTGTTGACTCTGGGGTCAGTATCTCCATTGCAGTTTAGAGTGCTCCCCGGCATCTCCACATTACAACAGAGCTGCTCTCTTTTGCTCTTTGATCAGCCCACTTACCTGTTCATGGCTCCAAAGTCTAACACTGGCCCTATCTGATCCCATTTCTTTCTTTATTTTAGGCAGACATCTGGACTTTGAGATGATTTTACTCACTTCCTGGAAGCCTAGGAACAAACTAAAATGGTTTATTCAGGATTTCAGACCTAATTAGTTTTCAATAGACAGGGTCTTGTCTGACACTGCTTTGGGAAACAGAAGTTCAATTCTTAATCTGTGAAGCTCAACAAATAACATACATGATCTAACATCAGCACATGGCATCCTGTCATGATTTAAAGGATCAAGTCTCTGTAATTATTTTTGTATTTTAATTTCTAAACACCACTAGTTTCAGACCAACTGTATTTTCATTTTTAAAATGACTAAATTAAATAATCTTTTCATTGAAGTAACTCAAGTATAAAATTGCAACTTATCTGGTAAGAGACCATGAATATTTCTTAGGAACAGTTTTCAACTGCGGCCCTCTAGGAAATCTACCAATGTGCACATCACCAGGAGCACACTAATCATAAAGCCTGGGGGGAAGACTAAGAGAGGGGCTACAGAGAGTGTGTCCAGCAGCCCTTTCAACATAAACAATCACGCTATCAGGGACTCTGAGGGGAAAGGGTTACAAAAGGTACACTCAAAATTATAAGTAGCTGTTAGAAGCCCCTGAGGGTTTCTTAATTAATCTCTGATATTATCTCTTTTGTTTTGGTTAGATGTACTGTCAAAGTTAAATTGACAACATTTAAACTTCATTTTATACACACACACACCACACACACATACACACATACTCTCACACATACCACAAACATATATATATACACACACTCACACATTACACACAAACTCTCACACACACCACCACTACTACACACACACACACACTCTCTCTCTCTCTCTCTCTTTCTCTCACACACACCACACATGCAATCTTTTTCTGAAGATCAAAAGTTTCCAAATGTTCTTTCATGATATCTTGGCCATAAATATCTCATTTTGAAAATTTTCAAAGATTATTTTTTACTAAGTAAACTGCCTAAGGACATTTTAGTGTCTATCATTATTTCTATGTTAATATATAAGAAAAATAATTGCTCCTTTGTTCTTTTCTGCTTTGATTTTTGTTACCTACTCAGGTTTTGATACCCACCCACCTCAAAAACATCAGCTGTATCCCCATAAACACCCAGCACCTAGAACTACTTCTCGGAGGCAAGCGCTGCTTCAGTCAAACGCAGTCTGAGTTTGAATACACTTGTGCTTGGGGATTTTCTTTTTGAGAAAACTAAAACACCTTAAAAAGCTGAGGTCTTTACGGCATGGCTGCATATGCTGCTAGTCCTGAAGACCACGAGCAGTGCACTTATTTGTGAATATTTGCTTGGTGTAATGTGTGTTTACACACACAGTTGTGTGTGAACCCAACTGTGCACCTTCCAGGGTGTGTATGATTCGACACACGGTGTGGTCAGGGAACAAGTCCGGGTGTTGGCCCTCCCACAGAGCCTCTTGTCTCCACCTCCCATCTCTCCACAGAAACACTGGGATTAGAGACGTGTGCGACAGTATCTGTCTTCACATGGGGATTTAAACTCAGGTCTGCATGTGTACCAAGTGCTTTACCCACTGAGCCATCTCTCCAGTTAAGGATGAAGCTTGGAGGAGCAGAGCTTGTGCTATCCCTTAAAAGCCAGGAGAGCATGTACGAAGGCAGCTTTAATAGTCAGATCTGTTTAATAGATTCTTTAAGTCAGCTTCCAATGTTTCAGAAAGTGATTATGTAGGGCTTGCTCAGGACACTGCATCTTAGACTTTAGGCCTTCATACTGCAATAGAGGACATCATAGAAAATGAATCATTTAAATTACACCTATTTCCAAGCCTACAGTGAAGTTTAAGATTAAAATAACTGATCTATTTCACTTCCCTGAGGGGAGCCCTAAATTTCCAAAGCCCAACCCTAGGAGCTTGTCTTTGTCCCTGCATGAGTGGGTGCTCAGAGCTGCTGTCCTGGAGGGCTGCAGATCGCACCGCCATCAGCGGAGTCTGCACTCAGACTATGTCACTGTTAATGTTTTTCAATAACACTGCTAACTTTCACTTCACTAGGGAAACTGGACATTTCCACAGTTGTTATAAGTTGGTTCCTAAGACAACAAAATCCTGTTTCTAATTGCTTTTGGAAAATGTCCTTCTTAAAGATCTCTCAAGACAGAGTCTAAAGTCAGGACAGGGAGAACGGCTTCTACACCTGGAGCCAATGGGAAGCATCAAGTGACAGACATTTCTTATGAGACTCAAATATTCATTATTTTGGTGCTTGTCCTAGTGAACATCTTCAAAGTAAAAAAATTAATTTTCTCTTTGGATTACATAGGATACTGTTTTTTAAACTGAAGTTTTCCACACCATCCTAGACACACTCCGGCCTCCAGAAGGGATGAAAACATCACATGGTTGTTTTCAACAGCACATACAGATAGATTGGAGTTGTTTCCCATGCTTTTCTTATTAACATTCATTTATGTGTCGTTTGTATTCTTGCGTGTGCACATGCCTGTGCATGCTTGTGTGTGCACGGGGTCAACCTTGAGTGTCATTCTTCAGAAGCTGCCTACCTCGTTTTGAAAACAGGTCTCTTGCTGTTTTCTGAGTGCTAGGCTGACTGGCCTGCAAGCCCCAGACATCTGCCTAGGGCTGAGGTTACGGTTGTGTGTCACCACAGCTGGATTTTAAAACTTGGGTTCTGTGGATCAAAATCAGTTTCCCTTGCTGCAAGGGTAAGCATCTACCAGAGACTCCCTTGTTAATGTTCGTAGTGATAACCTTTATTTAGAGAAGAAAGAAAAGAAGGGAATGAGGAAAGTAGGGGAAAGGGTATTTAGTATTACGTAGTAAAATGCAAGTTAAATGGTTTATTTGGGGAGGGAGGAAGCATGGATTTCTCTTCACAGCTTCAAAAAGGTGAAGTTATACACACTTCTAAAACTTCTAAACAATGACTTGAAGTGCTCTAACCTGAGGCAAAGCCTTGGGATACTAAGCCCATTCTGCAGCAGGCGGAGCCAGTCCATTTGCATCTGTCCTCCAAATAACTCCTGCTGTGGAACCACTAGGACTAACAGCCTTTCTTGATCCGCCCTGCTGCCTCCCACTCCTGCCAGAGCATCTCTGGGCTGAGGCTAGAGTCTAAGAGGCAAGCCAGATGAGCATGAAATTAACCACAGAGCTGGCCTCTCGCTACTCCCTGCCCAGCTACTCTATTGGGACTTCCAGTTCTGAGCATGGCTATCCAAGTCCTTCTCAGCCAGCTCTGCACATGGGGCAGCCTCTGGAAAGAATTCCAAACAGAGACGCTCAGTGACAGCGTCCTCAGCACTAAGCAGGCAAACGTTGTGGGGAATTTGCTGTCACTGAGGGAAGGGTTACAGGGAGAAGTTTATCATGTCTTTGCAAGGTGTGTTGAAGACAGGAACAACATTGAATTACCCTAGTGATAAAATGCACCACGGCTGTGGTGGGGCGTGTTTGTAATGTAGTCGAGTTCTAACCCTGAATCTGAGGGAATTAAGGCTTAAAACATTTTCAGTTTGGGACCATTTTCCTCCTCAACTACATGATCTGGTGCTTCACCACACCTTAGAACGAAGAGGTAAAATATAAAGAACGAAATGAACCAGGTATTTCAAATTGAAAGAAACACTTGAATACAACCACGCAAAACCCAGGAAAGCATAATTAACAGTTTCCTGTAAAGATTGGAGGGTACTGAGCTGAGCTATTAAATAAGCAATGTGGTGTGCAGAAAGATTAGTTGAGCTATTAAATCAATGTGGTGTGCAGAAAGGGCTGTGGGGAATTTATTGTTGGCAGAGAGCTTTAGCTTGGCATTTCACAACTTTCGTGCCTTTAACTTTATATTTGTACAATTCCATCCCTACAGTTAAGTAAAGCTGACATATGATAAAATCAATACTATCGCAGGTAAG
Organism: Ondatra zibethicus; assembly: GCA_004026605.1. NCBI lineage: Eukaryota > Metazoa > Chordata > Mammalia > Rodentia > Cricetidae > Ondatra > Ondatra zibethicus. Next base: position 19,580 of record PVIU01022058.1, on the reverse strand, counting down.
GGGGGGATGACAAATGAATTTAGTTGATGGGAAGGGAACCGTCTGGGAAGATTTATATCTGCCAATGTGTGATGTGTTTGAGAAGGTGGGTAAAGATCAGTGAGATATCCAAGCTCAATCAGCAGTAGCTGCAATAGCTTCAAGTCAAATACTTGTTTCTGTGTAACATCCAAGCCAGGGTGGGGTTTGGTACAGCAGCAGAGAAGACACGAATCCCATGCCTAGCTACGGACAAGGTAAAATGGTCTCATGATTCTTCATGTGTTTGAATTATCAGCAGTACCTCAGCCAAAATCTAGTCTAGAATATGCTCCTTCATAGCAAATTGTTGTAGTTACTTTTAAACCACGGCCATCATTAAGGAAGTGATGGCTATATTTTGTGAGCCATTTGCTTGACAGCTGGAAAAATTTAAGTCAGAAATATAAAATAAAACTATGGATAATTGTCTTGTACATCCTTAATATTAATACCTCACATATATTTAAGAGTTGGGACACTGACCTATAACTCCAGCAGAAGCCCCCTGCTTTACCAGAGGACATGCCAGTTCCCAAAAACTTCAGGGGTAACACCAGCACTCAAAACCCCAGAGGTCATGCATGTCATCACAATCACAGCAGAGGCACCCTACTAGATCAGAAGACTCACTGACCACCAGAAACCTGGGTCAGAAGACCAGAGAGCAAGTAGAAACCTAGGGAAAAACACCCATCCAACAAAGTCAAACTCAGAAATTGGCACATAAGCCTATAATTACCCCAAACCCGAATGCCTAGAGGCAGCATAAGAACACAATCAACAATAGCCAGGGCACTATGTCACCACCAGAGCCCAGCTATCCCACAGCAAGCCCTAAGTACTCCGGCACAAATGAAGTACAAGAAAATGACCATAAAGTCAACTTTATAAAGATGATACAGGTCCTTAAAGAGGAAATGAATATATTCCTCAAGGAAAACACAAACAGAGGAAATAACTAGAAAGCCAAGACAAAAACAAACAAACAACAAACAGGTGAACGAAATGAATACTGTTCAAGACCTGAAAATGGAAATAGAAGCAACAAAGAAAACACAAACTGAGGGAATCCTGGAGATGAAAAATCTAGTAAGTGAACAGGAACTACAGATACAAATCATCACTAATAGAATACAAGAGATGGAAGACAGAATCTCAGGTGTAGAAGATACAATAGAAGAAACTGATATATCAGTGGAAGGAAATATTAAATCTGAAAAAAATTCCTGACATAAAACATCCAGGAAATCTGGAACACTATGAAATAAAGACCAAACCTAAGAATAATAGGAACTGAAGGAGAATTCCAGCTCAAAGGCTTAGAAACTATTTTTAACAAAATCGTAGAAGAAATTTTCCTAAGGACATGCCAATTAAGGTACAAGAAGCATACAGAACACCAAATAGACTGGATCAGAAAAGAAAGTCACTTCACCATATAGTAATCAAAGCACTAAACATACAGAACAAAGAAAGAATATTAAAAGTTACAAGGGAACAAGGTCAAGTAACATATAAGGCAGACTGATTAGTATTATACCTGACTGCTCCATGGAGACTCTAAAAGTCAGAAGGGCCTGGAGAGACGACCTGCAGACTCAGAGAGCACAGATGCTAGCCCAGACTACGATACCCAGGAAAACTTTCAATTACTGTAGATGGAGAAAACAAGATATTCCATGATAAAGGCAAATTGCAACAATTCCTATTCACAAATCCAGCCCTAAAGAAGATACTAGAAGGAAAACTCCAACTCAAGATTAACTACACCTTGAAAAACATAGGAAATAAGAAATCTCATAAAAACAAAATCAAAAGAAGGAACACACACACAAACACTATCACCACCAACAATGAAACAACAGGAATTAGCAATCATTGGTCATTGATATTACACAGTATCAATGGACTCAGTTCCCCAGTAAAAAGACACAGACTAACAGATGAGACTAAAAGATGAGAAAACAGATTCCATCCTTCTGCTGTATATGAGAAACAGAATTCAACATCGAAGATAGACACTACCTCAGAGTAAAGGGTTGGAAAAAGATTTTCAAAGCAAATGGACCTAAGAAATAAGCTGATGTAGTCATTCTCATATCTAACAAAACAGATTTCAAGATTAATCAAAAGAGACAGAAAAGAACACTTCATGGTCATCAAAGAAAAGATCCAGCAAGATGATCTTTTTTTGTATATTTTTATGTTTTTATTAATTCTTTTTTTAAAAATATTTTTATTTTTCCATTCAAAACTTGACCCTTCCTCCCCTTCTCCCATTCCCCTCCCACTCCCTCAGTAACCCTCCTCCCTCCCCCTCCATCCTTAAGAGAGGACAGGGTACCCTGCCCTGTGGGAAGTCCAAGGCCCTCCCCCCTCCACCCCAGCCTAGGAAGGTGTGCATCCAAGTAAACTAGGGTCCCAAAAAGCCAATACATGCAGAAGAGACAGGTCCCAGTGCTATTATCGATGGCTTCTCAGTCCGTCCCCATTGGCAGCCACATTTAGAGAGTCCAGTTTGATCACATGCTCGTTCAGTCCCAGTCCAGCTGGATTTGGTGAGCTCCCATTAGATCAGGCACACTGTCTCAGTGGTTGGACCAACCCCTCGCGGTCCTGACTTCCTTGCTCATCTTCTCCCTTCTTCTGCTCTTCAACTGGAAGATGATCTTTGAATTCTTAATATCTATGCTCCAAACACAAGGGCACGCACATTTGTAAAGGAAACACTACTAAAGCTTAAAACACACTGACCCTCATACATTGTAGTGGGAGACTTCAATACTCCATTGTCACCAATGGACAGGTCATCCAGACAAAAACTCAACAGAAATACTGTAACTAACAGACATTATAAACCAAATGGACCTACCAGATAGCTATAGATCATTTCACCAAAACACAAAAGAATATACCTTCTTTTCAACACTCAAGAATGTTCTCCAAAATTGACCACATATTCAGTTACAAAGCAAGTCTCAACAGTTACAAGAAAATTGAAATAACCCCCTGCATCCTATCAAACCACCACGGATTAAAACTGGATTTCAACAAAAACAGAAACAACAGAAAACCTAAAAAATCTTGGAAACTGAACAACTCTCTACTGAATGACCACTGGGTAAAGGCAGAAATAAAGAAAGAAATTAAAGACTTTCTAAAATTTGGTGAAAATGAATGCACAACATACCCAAATTAATGGGACACAGTGAAAGCATTGCTAAGAGGAAAGTTCATAGCACTAAGTGCCTTCCTAAAAAAACTGGAGAGATCTCATATTAGCAACTTAACAGCACACCTAAAAGCTCTAGAATGAAAAGAAGCAAACTCACCCAGGAGGAATAGATCCAGGAAACAAGCAAACTGAGGACTGAAATCAATAAAATAGAAACAAAGAGAACAATGCAAAGAATCAACAAAACAAAGAGTTGGTTCTTTGAGAAAATCAAAAAGACAGACAAACCCTTATCCAAACTAACTAAAATACTCAGAGAGATTATCTAAATTAACAAAACCAGAACCAAGAAGGGGATATGATAAAAGGCACTGAGGAAATTCTAAGAACCATTAAGTCATATTTTAAAAATCTGTACTTCCTATAAATGTAAAATATATAAAACAAATAGATAATTTTCTCAAAAGATACCACTTATTAAAGTTAAATCAAAACCAGATAAACATTTTTAACAGACCTATAACCTCTGAAATAGAAGCAGTCATTAAAAGTATCCCAACCAAAAAAAGCCTAGGGCCAGATGGTTTTAGCTCAGAATTTTACCAGACTTTCTTAGAAGAGCTAATACCAATACTCCTCAAATTATTCCACAAAGTATAAACAGAAGAAACCCCGCTAAATTTATTTTAAGAGACCACAGTCACCCTGGTACCAAAACCACATAAGGATTCAACAAAGAAAGAGAATTACAGACCAATTTCCCTCATGAATATAGATGCAAAAATATTCAATAAAATATTACAAATTCAAGAAGACATCAAAAAGATCATCCACCACAGTCAAGTAGACTTCATCCCAGAGATGCAGGGATGATTCAACATAAAAAGATCTGCCAGTGTAATCGACCATTTAAACTACTGAAAAAAAACTGCATAACCATCTCATTAGATGTTGAAATCCAAGGCCCCTTCAAGATAAATGTATTGGAGAGATTAGGGATATAAGGAACATACCTCAACATAATAAATTCAATTCATAGCAAGCCTATAGCTAACATCAAATTAAATGTAGAGAAATTAAAAGCAAATCCACTATAATCAAGAACAAGACAAGACTGTCTACTCTCTCCATGTCTATTCAATATAGCACTTGAATTTCTAGATAGAGCAACAAGACAACTAATGGAGATCAAATACATTGGGGATACATTTTGGAAAGGAAGAAGAGTATCACTATTCAAAGATGATATGATAGCATACATACGTGACCCCATAAATTCTACCAGAGAACTTCTATAGCTGATAAACACCTTTAGTGAAGTGGCTGGATACAATGTTAACTAAAAAAAATGAGTAGCCCTCCTATATACAAATGTCAAATGGACTAAGAAAGAAATCAAGAAAACAACACTCTTCACAATAGCCACAAATAATATAAACTATCTTGGGGTAACTGTAACCAAGCAAGTGAAAGACTTGTATGACAAAAACTTTAAGCCTCTGAAAAAAAAAGAAATTCAAGAAGATGGAAAGATCTCCCATATTCATGGATTAATAGGATTAACATAGTGAAAATAAGCATCTTATTAGAAGCAATCTACCGAATCAAAACAATCTCTATCAAAATTCCAACCAATTCTTTACAGACCTTGCAAAAACAAAGCTCAATTTCATATGAAAAAACAAAAATCCCAGGATAGCTAAAACAGTCCTGTTTAAAAAAAAAAAAGAACTTCCATAGGAATCACCATCCCTGATTTCAAGCTGTGCTACAGAGCTATAGTAATAAAAACTGCATGGTATTGGCAGAAAAACAGACAGGTTGATCAAAGGAATCTCATGATATTGGTATAAAAACAGGTTAATCAATGGAATCACATGATGTTGGCATTAAAGACAGACAAGCTGATCAATGGAATTGAATCTAAGACCCAGATGTATATCCACACATCTATGGATGCCTGATTTTTTTTTTTTATAAAGAAGCCAGAAATACACAATAGAAAAAGAAAGAATCTTCAACAAATGGTGCTGGTCTAACTGAATGCCTACATGTAGAAGAATGCAAACAGATCCATATCTATATCACCCTGCACAAAACTCAAGTCCAAGTGGATCAAAGACTTCAACATAAATCCAGATAGACTGAACGCATAGCACAGGAGACAACTTCCTGAACAGAACACCAATAGCACAGGCACTGAGATCAACAATCAATAAATGGAAGCTCATAAAACTGACAAGCTTCTGTAAGGCAAAGGACACCATCAATAGGACAAAACGGCAGCCTACAGAAGGGAAAAATTTTCACCAACCCCAAACCTGACAGAGGGCCAATATCCAAAATATATAAATAACTCAAGAAACTAGACATCAACAAACCAAACAATCCAATTAAAAAATGGAGTATAGACCTAAACAGAGAATTCTCAACAGAGGATTCTCAAATGGCTAAGAAACAAAGAAATGTTTAACATCTTTAGCCATTAGGGAAATGCAAATCAAAAGAACTCTGAGATTCCTTCTTAAAACTGTCAAAATGGCTAAGATCAATAGCACAAGTGACAGCTCATCTTGGTAAGGATGTGGAGCCGGGGGAGCTCTCCTCCATTACTGGTGTGAGTGAAAACTTACACAACCCCTGTGGAAATCAATATGACACTTCCTCATAAAACTGAGAATCGACCTACCTCAAGACTCAGCTACACCACTCTCTTGGGCACATACGCAAAGGATACTGTGTCCTACCACAAGGACACTTTCTCAAACACGTTCATTTCAGCTTTACTCATAATAGCCAGAAACTGGAAACAACCTAGATGTCTCTCAACCGAAGAATGGATTAAAACGAAATGTACATTTACACAACGAAGTATTACTTAGCTCTTAGAAACAATAACATCATGAAATTTGCAGGCAAATGGATGGAACTAGAAAAAAGATCATCCTGAGTGAGGTAATCTAGACCCAGAAAGACAAACATGGTGTGTGCTCACTTATAAATGGACATTAGCTGTAAAGTAAGGATAATCATGCTACAATCCGCAGTCTCAGAGAGGCTAAGTAAGAAGGAGGGCTCAAGGGGGACACATGGATTTCCCTGGGAAGGGGAAATAGAACAGATTTTGTGGGTGGACTGAGGGCAGGTGGGGATGGGAGTAGGAGGGGCTTAGGGGGAGAAAAGAGAGAGGGAGACAGTACTGGGAGAGATGACTAGGACTTTGTGGGCATTTGGGGCAATGTAGAAACCCAGTAGAACGAAAACTCCCTGGAATCTATGAGGGTGACTCTTGCAAAGTCCCTAGTAATGGGGGATGCAGAGCCGAGATTGGTCATCTTTTATAAGCAGGCCAGGCTCCTAGCAGTGCGACTGGGCCACCAAGCCAGTCACAACACCTTCAGTCTACAACTGTCCTGCCTACTATCTGTGCTGGTCAACCAATGACTGGTCCAACTTCAGACCCATGCTACGAGAGGGAGTCCATGCCTGATACGGCCTGGATGACCAGGAACCGGAGGCAGGACTGCCCAGAGACCTAGGATAGAACCAAACACAACTGACAAAAAAAAATTGTGTCCAACCATGATAGTAAACAACTATCCTCTGAATAATTTATCTAAAACCAATAGACAACAGGAGTATAGCTAATTCCCTTTTCTAACTACCCACTTGAGACACCTGGGCGGCAGTGAGCACCTACTCTCTGGAGGACATCAACCAGCAGAATATTTAATTTACATTCTCAGTCGATGTACTTTGGAAAATGACAAAAAAATAGTGAACGTTTGCCCCTAATGTTTGTAATGTTTACTGAGCCAAACAATTTCATATAAGAGGACATCATGGCCAGGTGACAAAATGTGCAGATGTTCACTGAGAGGGTGAATATAGTCAAATTTATAGGCTCTAGAATGACTTAGAAGACAAATCTTGGGGCATGCCTCTGATGGAGTTTCTAGACTCTTTGGGAACCTGCCACCCAGCTCCCTAATAAATACACAGAGACTTATTCTTACTTATGAATGGCCAGCCTTAGCTTGGCTTCTTTCTAGCCAGCTTTTCTTAAGCTATCTTGTCTACCTTCTGCCTCTGTGCTTTTACCTTTCTCTATTATTACTCTTATGACTTTCTTTCCTTCTCACTCTGTGGCTGGCTGTGGCTGCCCTGGTGTCCTCCTTTCCTTGTCCTCTTCTTGCTCCTCCCCTCCTTCTCTCCCCTCTCCCAAGCCCAGATTTCTCCTCCTATTTATTCTCTCCACCTACCCCTCTCTCCTGCCTAACTATTTGCTTTTCAGTTCTTTGTTAGACCAATCAGATGTTTTAGACAGGCTAAGTAACACAGCTCCACAGAGTTACACAAATGCAACATAAAAGAACAAAACATATCTTTGTGTCATTAAACAAATATTCCACAGCATAAATGAATGCAATTCATCTTAAACTAATATTCCACAATAGATTGGGTTAAATGAGTTGGGAAGACTCGGCATAAGAGTGCCTGGCACCACTCCATGGACTGGACTCCTGGACTAGATGAGAAGGAGAAAGTGAGCTGACAGCAGCGCACATCTCTCCTTACTGGCTGAAATGAAATGTGACCAGCCACCTCAAGGTCTTGCAGCCAGGCCTTCGCTGCCATGATAGACTGCACCTGGAACTGCTAAAATAAACCCTTTAAATGCTTTTGTGAGGCATCTGGTTGCACCAATGAAGAAAGTAACTGCTATATCCAGTTTGTATGTAAAATAATTCAACCATAGTCTATCTTATATAAAATAGATATTAAATAATGAATAGATTTGAGCTCCTCAAGTGACCTCACAAGGTAAAAATGGCAAGAATCATCTTCCCAGGGAAGATTCTGGTAAGCAAGGGTTAGAGGATTTGCCTTAAATGGTGACAATATTAGCTCTGAGAAGGGGCACCAGGGACAGGTTTTTCCTGACTGTCTTTTAGGTGGACTGTAGGCATCTTGTGCTTGACAAGAATCATGGCTTGGTTCAGAACACGCCCAGTGAATCCTAACATCTTCTCCCAAGGCAACGTCTGATTGAAGTGGTACCTTTCAGATCACATGGGTGTGGGCCATTCTTCATATACTGATGGCTTGCGATGAGAACGAAGTTGCTTTAGTATTTTCAGAGAGGATTGCCAATAGCTGCCACGTTTTACCGCTTACTCAATTCTCTGCTCTCTGTTAAATAGTTGAATATAATATCTTCTTTAACTCTCATTGCAATACTACAAAGTGAGCATTATCTCCACTTCAAAGATTAGAAACTTTAGTCCCACAAGGCTACACAATTTGTCCAAAGTCAAGGAACTAAAGCTAGAGCTATCAATTCTTATAGTTTTGAAGGAGTTAGGGGAGGAGTGGAGGGTGAATATGACCGAAACATATTGTATGCATGTATGAGGTTTTCAAAGAGTTAATAAAATATCTCATTAACAATCTTACAGTTATTTTTCTGGGAATACTTCCTGCTCCATGAAGTAACATTTCTCATCATATTTGTTTCCTAAAGGAAATGATAGTGAGCACACCTCTTTGCTATGAAAGGGTCCTTTGTTGAAGACACATACCAAAAAAGCTGATGAGATGGCAAATGAGTGAAAGTAAATGGCCTAAAATGATTAGTGACTGACAAAGGCAAAGGTGAGTGTCCAGTGAAAACCACCACAGGACTCAGAAGTCACTCGCCATTCACGCTCTAGAATTCCCATGCCATCACACTTTAAGAAAAAAGACATTCCTTTTTCTCTGAAATATGCCTTGCTCTGTGGAGTTCTCTAAGCTAATAAGGCTTTCATTATTACCCCCCTGAAAAGTTTTCATTTGAATAAGAGCTTTGCAACATATAACATTTGAGCCAACAGCAAAATACATACATCACAGTGGCCCTGCGCAAGGTAGGAAGCTTCCTGTTGCCGGGTGACACCTAAGCGCTATGCATAATGCCGGTGGCAGTGCTAGTGAAGTTAAGAGTACTACACTCCCTGCCACACGAAAGCATGGCACACACAGGTACAGAACATAATACTTGACAGTAAATGATTGCCACTGGTTTACCTGTGATATCTTTAATCATTATTTTACAGTGTATAGAAGCTACCTGTATATAGAAGCTACCTGTAAAAGAGCCATAGGCAAGTCCTTCAGGATGGATTCTAGGAAAAGATGTTGGTATCCTTGAAGACCTACTAAGGGGGCAGGACACATTTTTTGAAGTTTACAAATACATAAGCCACAAAGAGCTAAGGTTCATTTGTTATTGAAGAAAATATTTTAAAAATAAATTTAGTGTGCCCTAAGTGTGCACTGTTTTTCAAGTGCACAGCAGTGCAGTTAGGCCTCACTTTCATGGTCACACCTTGCTAGCTCATCTATGGCAACTCCCAGGCCTGTACCACTGTGGTAAAGGCTCCAGTACAGGGTGTCTTTTTTGTTTCTGAGAAAGAAGTGTCTAATGCCCTATTTTTAATGTACACCTTGATGCTCAGAATGTTTAGATGTTAATACAGTGTGTTACAGTTGCCTGCAGTATTCAATAGCACCAGATCAATAGGTTCATAACCTAAGAACAGCAGGCTGGACCTCTCAGCTGTAGGGAAGTACACCATTGTTTCTATAACAATAAAATTGCCTACTAAACCATATTTCAGAATGCATCCTCTTTCTTAAGAAGCACATTACAGAACTCTGTTATGGAAAAACATTAAATACTGAGGGACATTTCTTGTGCGGAGGTAATATTTAGAGACACACACACCATTTGATTTTTTGAGATCCTTGAGGCACAGTTCCTCCTCTCCTGCTCTGTCGTCACATACCCTCAGGTCTTCCTGAACGCTAAAGAGCTGTGACAAAATACTTAGCGCTGAGAGAAAGCACAGCCAGTCAGTGAGGCGGCTAATCTTGGTTGCCAGTTTACCTGGATCTGGAATCAACTCAGGGCAAGCCTCTGGGCCCTTATCCGATTATCTGAAGTGGGAAGATCCACCCTAAATGTGAGCAGCATCTTCCAGAGACAGCCCAGTTTTCTTTCAGTCATCTTCCAAAAAAATGGAAGAAAGACTTGCTTTTTTTTTTTTTTTTTGGTTGTTTATCTTCCCTCTAGTTGGCCAGTTTTTCTACTCTGTGGCTACCACGGCTACATGTCTTGGCTGACCTAGCATCAGGTTTCTATTGTGGACTGAAGACCAGTGGCTCTCCAAGATTCCTCTGGGTCTTCAGTATCAGATTGGAACTGTTGCAGCATCTAGCTTGGTGGACTACAACTACTATATTTGTGGTCTCCTTGGTGTTAAACAGCCATTGTTGGGACAATCCAGACTGTATCAACTAAGCCAGCCTAATAAACCCACTTTCTATCTCCCTATATTCTATCTATCTATCTATCTATCTATCTATCTATCTATCTATCTATCTATCTATCATCTATCTATCTATCTATCTATCTATCTATCTATCTATCTATCTATCTATCTATCTATCTATCTATCTATGTTAGTTATATGGACTCTGTTCTTCTATAGAACCTTGACTAATACAGTTAGCCTAGCATCCTATGGATCCTATGGATGTCTCATAATCTATGTTAAATTAGCTCAGTTATCTATGGCTCTTGATAGCTACAAAACTATATTCAACAGTACATGCTGGTCACAGAATGACTAAGAGAAAATGCTCTGACATCATAGGGAATCTAACCCTATTTCTGGGCTGGAAGTGAATCTCTATTCCCCAAGTCGTTTGGCTGATGGCACTTTGATTGTCACAACCAGATGGGAGTGTGGTGACTACTGCCACACATAGGGTACAGCCCAGGGGTGCTGCTAATCATATAGGGTGGGTATAGAAAAACTCACCAAGGCAAAGACTTACCAAGTTCAAACTGCCAACTCTAAGGCTGAGAAACAACAATTTTAAAGCTGGGACTGACTGCAAATACAATAGACAGACATAAAACCACTTCAGTTATCCACCTATCTGTATATCAATCTGTCCATTCATACAGAATTTATTAAGTATCATCTATGGGAAGCTTAAGCAAAAGAGAACTCAAAGCCCACCCCATAGTGACACCCTTCCTCCATCAAGGCCACACCTCCTAATAGTGCTACTCTCTTTGGGGGCCATTTTCTTTCAAACCAACACACTCCTATTTCATATAAATGGAGCAGCAGTTGCCCTTTTGTACCTGGATTATTTTGTTTATGTTTAAAGATACATCCATGTTATAGCAGAAATGAAAACTTTATCCCATTCTTGGCTTATACCAAATTCTATATATTCATTTGCTGATTGATAAAGAGGAATGGCTTCCACTTTTTGGCCCATGAGAGCTTTGAGGAGGTTCTATTGGAGGAGAACACCTACTTGCTTACCCTCGGCCTGAGAATAGTCCTCCTCTACTGGGGAAGGTTGGCCCCTTTGATGAACCATGCAGCTTTGGGAGGTATGCACACGGAGGGATGAGGGAAGAAGGGAGCACGTATCTCATCAGCCAGATCGGCCACAACGACGCTACGGCCAATGGGGTAATGGATATTGCAGCCAGATTGTCCTCATATCCTTTCTACCTTTGGCAATAACAAGCTTTCAAAAGATAATGCATGTAAAGCAGTCAGAACAGTGCCTCATGTTTGAAAAGAGTTCCGAACTGTAAACTAAAACCATAAGCTGTCATTAAATATCAACCCAACACATCCATTTTTGTAAAGTTTCTTTTGTCGCAAAGGGAATGGAATGGGATATGGCCTTGGTATAAAATGGCCATTAAAACTTACTGTATAATTCAAAATAACAATAATCTTAAAGTGTGTAGCTGTCTCCAAGTACAATAGACAGACATAAACCCACTTCAATTATCCACCTATCTGTATATCCATCTGCCCATTTATACAGAGTTTATTAAGCATCATCTATGGGAAAAGCAATATACTTCTAACCTGAGCTGAGGTGTTACATAATTGTACTTGTAGAAATGGCAACTAAGAAAGGGGACACCTGAGCTTTTCTGGGCTAGAAAGACAGCTGTGTTATGAAGCACGAGGACTAGAATACAGGTTAAAAAGCGGGCTGTGTGGCATACACTTAAAATCCTAGTTTGGGGAGGGCAGATGGAAGAATCCCTGTAGTTCCCTGGCCAGTCTAGCCGAGTTAGAAAGCCCTGAGCCATAGAGAGACCCCATCGCTGACGTAAAAGGAGAGGGGATGGCTCCTGAGACGCAATGCTCAGAATTGTCTTCTGTCTTCTCCACTAATGCATACATACATGTACATCCACACAACACTACGACATACACACATGTGCATCCACACAAACACTACCACATACACACCTGTGCATCCACACAAACACTACCACATACATACCTGTGCATCCACACAAACACTACCACATACATACATGTGCATCCACACAAACACTACCACATACATACATGTGCGTCCACACAAACACTACCACATACATACATGTGCGTCCACACAAACACTACCACATACATACCTGTGCATTCACACAAACACTACCACATACATACATGTGCATCCACACAAACACTACCACATACATACCTGTGCATCCACACAAACACTACCACAAACATACATGTGTACCCACACAAACACTACCATATACACACATGTGTCTCCACACAAACACTACCACAAACATACATGTGCATCCACACAAACACTACCACAAACATACATGTGCACCCACACAAACACTACCACCAAAACATAACCATTTTTAATGAGGACAAAATAGGTTCATAATCAATCATGAGCTTCACATTTTTTTCTAGGATTGAGGTCTGTTGTTTTCACCTAGTTATCAATCAAGCATGTATCCACCTTATAAAACACTCATGTATCCTGGGCTCAAAAGAAAAGTTCCATGTATAGTCATGACTGGTACTATCAAGAGTGTTCATTTTACTGAGATGAAAATGTACTTTCAAACCAGGAGGTGGTGGCACACGCCTTTAATCTCAGTGCTCAGGAGGCAGAGGCAGAGGGATCTCTGTAAGTTCGAGGCCAGCCTGAGCTACAGAGTGAGTTCCAGGACAGCCAGGGCTACACAGAGAAACCCTGTCTTGAAAAAAAAATTAAAAAAGAAAAGAAAAAGAAAATGTACTTTTAAGTACCATGGCTAGGCAATGAGGAGTGGGTAAATGTCCATAGGAACAACATAGGCCAACCTTAGCTTGAAGAAGTCTAGTTTGGGGGAAGGATCTCACGTGGGGGAGGTATAATGTACCCCCAAACACATTCAAACAGAGTGGAAAGAAGTGGGGGAAAGGTGATGGCACCTACAACTCTCAGGAAAACTTTTACTCTGAAGACTTTTCATTCATGCTAGAGCACCTGTTGTGTGCAATGTGCATTATGATATAATTATGCAGCTTTCCCCTGTGAATCCTATTTGAGTGTAGCATGTAAAATGTAATTCTGTTGCTATGCAACAGCAACAGAGATAAGGTGTAGAAACAGAAAATCAGATGCTATGAGATTCTGATATACTAGGTGAATGCCATTCACCCTGGAGGGCAGCTGATGTGCACAGGCAGAACAGAAATGCTGCGGCAAGGGGATGGCGTGCCACCAGAAAGGAGATGGGGCGGGGGTGTACTTAGGATGCTGCAAGATGCTGGGGTACCACTTGGCCCTCGGAATATCAGACTCATTTATGAGTAGTGCCCCAAAGGAGACAGGCAGCAGGCAGGTCGTACTTATGGGTTGGTAACTAGAAAAGCACATGCCATTCATTTCTAGATTCTGAAGACGCTCCATGAGGTCTCCCCTACCACCTGGCCACCCTTTTCATGTCTTGTTGCATTTCCAAACAAGCCCTCCAGGCAAGGTAGATATGTTTTCTCTTCAAAAGATAAACAGCCTAAGCAAAGTTGCTTGGGATTCTCTGAATAATCGCATGCCTGTTTTGGGTGGTCAAGCTGATGTCAGTGCTACCTACAATTTCACATTCTGGAATGAGAAGCCCTCAGGATGGAGTCTTCTGTGTTTTTGTTTTGTCAAGCGCAGGAGACCTTTCTGGTGCTTTGAACAAACTCAACAAAGCACTCTCCAGACTGGAAGATATGATGTTTGTCAATGAACAGACACAGGCCTTGAGGCCTCCCACCTTAGGGTGGTGACAGATTACACGGCAGCTGGGTCTTTATCACCATCGACGTGAAAGAGAACACCTGTCTATCCCACAATCACTGAAAAAGCTAGAATGAAAATCACTTAAACCAAAGACAACTGCTTTGCCTAAGGAAGGTTTTATTTCTATAGCTACCCTGTGCCAGCAGAACACTGGCAAGCGTGGAACCCGAGGCACTTAAAGTGACTCAGGTGATAAACTTAAGATCGGAAGAGAGGCTCAGTGACAGTCTTTCAATTAGGGCATGAGGAAATGGCTGACCCTGCTATTCATTTAACATAGTATTTTAATCAAGGACAGGAAAGTAATAAAGATTAGGACACCACTTTACAATTCAGGACTAGAGACTACTTGTAAAAATCATGTCTAATAAAATATTTTTATGACTTATTGATGCTATAAAGTGATTGCAACCTGCTATTTAGATTAGAAATTATAATTTTGTTAACTAAATGTAACAGGGCTCTCCTGCCCCCCCCCATTCCTTTCATGGACTAAATGAAGCTTTTAAAGGACTGGCTGCTATTTTGTGTCTGCACCCTTATATCTAGGGGACAACGTGGACTTTAGAGGCGCAAAGAACTAACGTGATGATTGCTACGATTAGATAGCAGTTTACAGTATAGTACCAGGTCACAATCACTTAATAGAGAAATTAAAATGTTGGCTGGGCATGGTGGCGTACACTTCTAATCCCAGAACTCAGGAGGCAGAGGCAGGTGAATCTCTGTGAATTTGGGGCCAGCCTGGTCTACAAAGCAAGTTCCAGGACAGGCAGAGCTGTTACACAGAGAAACCCTATCTCAAAAAACCAAAATCAAAACAAAAACAAAAATTAAAATGTTTGTCAAATGAATGGATCAAAGTATATTTAAAAGTCTGCTTTGATTGCATAAAAAATCCGAAAATGAGTTTTGCTCTTTCAGGTAATTGTTTCTCTGAGAGCAAAATGAGAACGTCTTCCGTCCACACCGGTGCGTCAGCCACATGAGGCACATGATCCCCAGTTCTTTCAGTTTGGCTAAGAAACAGACAAATAAACAAACAAAAAACAAAAATACAAGACTGTCACAGCCCACAAAATCATCAGGCAGTCCATGAATTAAACAGTGTGGTTTAATTAGCATTAACCGATGTTGATTTACAAGAAAGCAAAAGAAAAATTCCAGGTAGACATAAAGAAAACTAAAAAATAAAATACAACTTAAAATGAATAGATTCATAGTACTTCATTTATCAAAATTTTATCTAAAATGTCATCTGAAAGGTTTGCTAAATACAACGTATTTTTATTATATCAGTGCTGATGCAGCTGGCTAATCAACAAGAGGCAAATTTGGGGCGCCATGGAGAATATTGAGGCCGCTTATGGCTTCTAACAGACTCAGGCAAATTCTGGTACACATAGGGTGTGAACCTCATCTTAAACTGTGGCTGAGTTGTTCACCTGTTTTAAACAAACAAATTTACTGAGTACACTCTGTGTGAGGGATCATGTCAAGCACACAAATGTGTGTGTGTGTTCCCATTTAGATGTATGAAGCAGACATGCAAAAACACTGTGGGTGAAGAATCACACAGAGGAGACCCCAGGATAGAACAGGGGCATGGAAGGACACAAACCAGGGCCAGTGTGTGCCTGGAGTAAAGGCCATGAAAAGGCAGAGCGGGCAGGTCAGATAGGAGTAATAAATCCTGGGATGGGACATAGACAAACAACCAGGAACACACACGGGGGATATGGAGGGACATGACAGTCTCACACAAGCTAATCCACAGCACCAAAATAATCAGTTCTGATTCGTGCATTGCTTTTATTCATTACTGAACGACTACTATTATTTTTAGATGGGGTCTTGCTTTGTGGTCCAATCTGGCTTCCAACTAGCAATCCCCCTGCCTCAGACTCTTGAGTTCAAGAGTTTCAGACAAGAAACACTGTTTTAAAGGGGAAAAGACAGTGGCTGGAATGGCTCAGGTCTTCTCAGAAGAAACTCACAATAAAGATGAAAGGTGACGGCGCCTTCTTCCTCCACCACATTCACTTCCAATTTGAGAATGAAGAGCAGCCAAGAAGCGGGAGAGCATATCTAATTATGAAGGCAGGGACATCTGCTTCTTAAGCCCCACAGAGACTGGCTCTTTGCAGCTCTTGCCACTGCCACTCTGTATTTTCCTGACGCTGCCGTTAGGAAACTGAAATGCCTCGCTGAGGTAGAAACATGGAGATTTTCTCACAGCTCCAAGCATGCTCTGTAGGAGCAGAGGCAGGGGGTGGGTAGCGTAGTATTCTCGTGTTAAGCTGTGTTAATTGACAGCTACAGCTGGTGTAGTGTGAGATGGAAGACCACAGTCTGTTCCAGGTTCAAATATGTGTATAGATAAACAGAAAGTCTCCGCAAAGTCCAAAACAGAGATGAGGGGAGAGTATGAAGGATGAATATGCAGGCTTTATTTCAGACCAACTGCTACGTGCTTGTCAGCAGCCACGTGCTACTCTTTTGTCCTGAGACGGCCCGTTCCAATGTGTAGTGCACCCTCTAGGTGAAGAATTCAGCTGTGTCTGGCCGTTGTTCTTTAACAAAGTTACTTGTTCGCTATCTTCCTAAATGCTCTTAGCTGTTATGTGGAAACACATTAATTTTAAAACAAAATAAAGTATGCATCTTTTCAAAAGCAAGACAGAAGGAAAAGCACATAGGGACAAGGAAATACACATCAGGCGGGGCTCCTCAGCCACGTAGCCCTTAGGGTTACTGTCCACACCCGTGGCCACTCTGGACCGTCCTTTCGTGGCAGCAGTGATAAGCTGAGGCCAGGCTCTTTGACCTCTGAGTGATCCCTTTCTGCATGGGAGGTGAGTGCCAAGCCTGTGGCTAGTTCAGAGCTAATGTGGCTGGGCGTTCTGGGTACAGATAGCCTTTGTTTTAAGCTTTGACTGTGAGAATTTTTTTTTTTTTTTTTTTTTTTTTTTTTTTTTAGTAAGGGTGAAAATTGGGGCTGGGCAAATTCTTGACAAAGGACTATATTCAGGTTTCTTTCAAGGGTGAAATAACTAAAATTGGATGAGATCAATGCTGTTTTTAGCACAGCAAGTTTTCATTCATTAAAAGTAGGGTTTCTTTGCTATCTCTCCCCTAAGAGGAGATACAGCTTCCTTTCCCTACTCCTTAAAATCACTCTCTTCAGGCTGAAGATGAGATCTGAGTTTAGCAATTAAAGAGCCATACTCCTATTTTATTAATACTAAAAATTAAGAGCGTGCACCAGAGAGAAGAGCCTGGGTGTCATCAGATTTCTTGGTTCCTTAAACAGGAAAATGATCACCCTGTCATATCATGTCCACAGCACTTGCTTTAGGATGGACACCTACCTACCTACCATTTATGCTGGGACCATCTTAGGCATGAGGTGGGATATGGGGTTCCATTTATAATGCAATACTTATGTGACATCTTCTGTATCGTCATGGGATGTGTTCTGTCTGAGTCAGGAGCCACCACATGACCTTATCATGTGACCATCACAGAACATACTTAGAGAACTAGATGGTAAAGTCTGCTGCACAACTAGGCTATGAACCTGAACTGCATGTGACACCACTGAGTATTGGCAACACAACTGTGGCTGCATTATCTGTACATATCTAAGCACTGAAGAGACACAGCAAGAACATTATGCAGGAGGACTCTTTCATCTCCATCATAATCCTGAGACCTTCACCATATGTGCAGCCCGTCATTGACCAAAATGCCCTTATGTGACTCATGACTGTGTATACAGTCAAAGTCAGGGCAAGTTAAGGATACATATACTTGATATTTACAGGAAAATGAATTCTGAAGGACTATAAAATAGAGCATGACATTCACCATCAGATGGGACTCATGCAAAATGTTTCAAAATTTGTTAACTTCTGAAAAAATGTACACATTCCCTTGACCACCACTAATTTATTCTTGGACAGAAGACGGAATATTCATGAATTCAAGGTAATGTAAGTAACTGTTAAGAAAAGTAAATTGGGGTGAAAAGATAAATCTCTAATGCAGAAGAAGGCCAAATTATTATGTACTATGCCCCCCTCAAGAAGATGGGTGTTTAATTCCCTGTTCCTTGAGTAAGTGCTGAGCTTTGTGATTTGGTTCCAAAGAGTAAAGTATATACAGAGTCTGGAGAAACTGAGCACGAGAGAGAAACCTGAAACACCATGTTGACTAGGTGGCCAAAGTTAATACTGCAAGCTTGTGTTCAGAGCATCTACTCTTGATATGACATGCTCTCATTGAAAGGTGATATCACTTATCATTTTTATTTTGCTTTGTGTTTTGAGACAGGGTCTCTCTATGCAGCCCTGGCTGGTCTGGAACTCACAGAGATCTTCCTGCTTCTGCCTCCTGAGTGCTGGCATTGAAGAGGGGCATTTGCCCCTACACCATGCTATATGGAAACAGACTAAGTCAATTTAGTCAGTGTTCTCTATTGCTCTGAAAAGACACCATGACCTCACCAACTCCCATTTTTTTTTTTAAAAGCATTTAATTGGGGCTGGATTACAGTTTCAGAGGTTCAGTCCATTAACATCATGGCTGGAAGCAGGTCAGCATGCAGGCAGACATCGTGCTGGAGAAGCAGCTGAGAGTTCTATATCTGGATCTGGAGGCAACAGGAAGGAAGACAGACAGCTACTGGGACCACTTGAGCTTTTGCGAGCTCAAAGTCATCCCCGGCAATACACTTTTCCCAGCAAGGCTACACCTCTCAGTCCTTTCAAATAGTGTTATTCCCTAAGCATTTAAGTATATGAGCCTACGAGGGCCATTCTTATTCAAACACCACAGATAGTCTAGTAGACCAGACCAATATTTCTCAAAACTATCAATTTAGAAAAAAGGAATCCTAGAGAGACTGCTGAAAATATCAAGAGAGGATGAGTAGATAATAAATCACACTAGAAAGCGTGACAGAAGAGAGATACTAGAAGGCAACTACAAAATCCATACAGTGTGCTCAGTAGGTGGACCAGCCCCTCACGGTCCTAACTTCCTAACTCATCTTCTCCCACCTTCTGCTCTTCACCTGCACCTTGGGGGCTCAATCCATTGCTCTGATGTGAATGTGGGTCTCTGTCTCTATCTCCATCCATCGGATGAAATTTCTCCCACCTCTATCCCCGCCCCTGGCTTCCAACTTTTGCTTGATGATCCT